>CAUYPK010006697.1:0-13390 GCA_963574355.1 Loris lydekkerianus
GAGTTTTAATTTGTCTTTTGAAGCCAGGTGTGTTTCTTGCAGACAGAAAATGGATGGCTTGTGTTTTTTAATCCAGTCAGCCAATCTATGTCTCTTCAGTGGGGAATTCAAGCCATTAACATTTATTGAGATAATTGATAAGTGCGGTAGTATTCTGTTCACTTTATTTTGTGAGAGTCCATTGCTTAGTTTTATCTTTTGCATCTGTGTGGAGGTTAGGTTTACTTCTTTAATTTCTGAGTTCTTACTTTGCTGCTGATCCATTGTGATGGTCAGTGTATAGAACAGGATGAAGTATTTCCTGTAGAGCTAGCCTTGTTGTGGTGAATTTCCTCAATGTTTGTATATCCGTAAATGATTTGATTTCTCCATCAATTTTAAAGCTTAGCTTAGCAGGGTACAGAATTCTGGGCTGGAAATGGTTCTGTTTAAGTAGATTAAAGGTAAATGAGCATTGTGTTCTTGCTTGGAATGTTTCATTAGAGAAGTCTGCAGTCACTCTGATAGATTTGCCCCTGTAGGTCAACTGGCACTTATACTCCTGGCAGCTTGCAGAATCTTTTCTTTTGTTTTGACTTTGGACAGGTTCATCACAATGTGTCTTGGAGAAGCTTGGTTAGAGTTGAGGCGACCTGGGGTCCAATATCCCTCTGAAAGCAGTGTGTCAGAATCTTTGGTGATATTTGGAAAGTTTTCATTTATAATATTGTCTAGTATGGCTTCATTTCCCTGGGGCATTCTTCTGTCCCATCTGGGATTCCTATAACTCGTATGTTAGAACGCTTCATAAAGTTCCATAGTTCTTACTGTGAATGTTGTGCTTTCTCTCTCTTCTTTTCTGTCTCTTTTACTATCTGAGTTATCTCAAGAACTTTGTCTTCTACCTCTGAAATTCTTTCTTCTGCATGGTCTAATCTGTTGCTGATACTTTCCATTGCATCTTTAAGTTCCCTAATTGACTGCTTCAGTTCCTTCGACTCTGCTATTTCCTTTCTATATTCTTCATATCGTTCATCTCTTATTTGATTCTGTTTTTGGATTTCCTTTTGGTTATTGTCCACTTTATTAGCAGTTTCCTTCATTGTTTCCATCATTTCCTTCATTATTTTCATCATGTGTATTCTAAATTTGCTTTCTGTCATTCCACCATTTCTATATAGGTGGAGTCTTCTGCAGTAGCTACCTCATGGTCCCTTGGAGGGGTTGTTCTGGACTGGTTCATCATGTTGCCTGGAGTTTTCTGCTGATTCTTCCTCATAAGTAATTTCTTCTATCTGTTTCCTTGCCCTAATTTTTTTTTTTTTTCACTTCCTCTTTCTCTTGAAGTTCCCGTGCCTGTGGACTAAGGTTTCAATGAGTCCTTTTGGTACAGGACCAGAAGGAAGAGAAGGTTGAAAAGCAAGAAGGGATGAAAGAAAGAGGGAAAGAACGAAAAGAAAATAGAGAAAGGAGAGGGGGTGGGTAAAAGGAATATTGACAAAAAGAAGAGAGGCACAAAAAGAGGGAGACAGAGCAATATAGGTATACAGAAGGGTACTTTGACACACAACCCCCCCCCAACCTCTGGGGGTGCCCAGCTGAGTGGTTCCCTTGAGGTCAGCAGCTCTTTGCTAATCTGATCAGACACAGTACCCCACCTCCACCAAGTAGAGAGGATAAACAAAAATGCTATAAATAAAATCAAAACAAGCAGACAGAAAACTTTACAGAATAAAATTGGGTGAAAAACCAAATAATAGGGTAAAAACATTAGCAAAAATGAAGTTCTAGTTATTGAAAAAGGCAACAATGGGAAATTGTATTTAAACTAGAAAAATTGAGAAAGAAAAAAATCTGTATGGAAAAGGTTGAAATTAAAAAACAAAACAATATCAACAACATCAAAATAAACAAAAAACAAACAAACAAACAAACAAAGAAACCAGCCAAAAACAAAACAGCATATATATCTTGTTGAATATTGTCTGGGCAACAGGTGGTCTTCTGGGGTATGAGATGTTAATCACAATGCTGATACAACTGGAGACCTCTGCTGATTTCTGAAACCCCACAGAGTAGATACTCTAAATCTCTCCTCAGCTCTCTTTAAAGACACTTTAAACTTCTCAACTTGCTAAGCAAAAGCTTTCCCAGGAAAGTGCTTATCACTGGAATCACTGCTGAAGTGGCTATCCACTTATCCAGTATGCCAAAACTGGTCTCACTCTGCCCCTGAGGGTTAGGACTGTAAGGCAGCTCAGACCCTGCCTTTAGGCTGCTCAGTCACTAGGTTACTAGCTCCCACCCGACCCTTGCTCTGCAACCCTGAGGGGTGGACCTTGCTGGGGCAGTTCTCTCCCACTGGCTCCCTGGGGCCCACAGCCAAACACTATTAGCTCCATCCAGCTCAATGGCTCAGTCTGGGTCCCTAGACAATGCCCAAAGTTCTCCACACTCCTGCTCAAGTTCTCCCCAAGGCAGTTCAACTGAGTGCCAAGTCCAAAAACACCAAAACAGTTAACAGGTAAGGCCTTTCCTATTTGCAGTCTCGCTGCTACTGTACTCACAGCTGCTGGTGGGATTAGACCCTTTGAACACATGCAGCCACTTGCCAGTTTTCCACTGTTTTAGTCCTCCTCTTGGGGTCCAGAAGTCTTTCACTGACTCCCTGTATCCTCAAAGGGATGATTATAGACAGATACCACCACCTAGAGATTTCTGGAGTCTTATCTCCCCAGACTCACAGTGCCCAGATGCAAGGAAGCTGTTACTCGGCCACCATCTTGCTCTCTCTCCTGAATATATGTCTTAACACAATAACTAAGAAAATGCCAGGAATGCTATGTTAACCAGTGTGATGAAAATGTGTCAAAAGGTCTATGAGGCTAGTGTATGATGCCCCATGATCATATCAATGTACACAGCTATGATTTAATAAAAAAAAAAAGAAAATGTGTCAAACGGTCTATAAAACCAGTGTATGTTGCCCCATGATTGCATTAATATACACAGCTATGATTTAATAATAAAAAAAAATCATCAAAAAAAATCACTCTTTTGAATTCTTTATCTGATATTTCAAGGATTTCCTTTTCATTAGGATCTATTGCTGGAGAATTTTTGTATTCCTCTGAGTCTGTCTTAGTACCTTGCTTGTTAATGTTTCTGTATCTTAACATTGATTTCTGTACATCTAGAACAACAGTCACATTCTCATTGTGACTTTCATTGTGAGGGTAGTGTTTTCATGACAAGGCAAGGTCACTATCATGTTGGTTGAGTGGGGCTTCTTGTCTTTACTTTGGGGTGCATGGAATGCCAAAGAGTTTGTATAATTTCTTTGGCTATAAATAACATTAGATTTATATGATGAGGTCTGACAATTAAATTTGAGAACGTACCCTAGAAAAAGTGCTACAGACCTTATAGGTGATTATCACTACAGTCACTTTTGATGTACTCTCCTTTGGCAGCTATGCACTGATGTCAGGACCTAGTCCATTCTTCAAAACAATTTTGGAACTCTTTTTCTGGAATAGCCATCAGAGTTGTCACTATGTGAGCTCTGGCAATTAAGTTCACAAAGTTGCCACTGTGTGCTTATATTGACAACATCATACAAACAACTCTGTAAAGGTTCATAACCTTGGTGTATTAGTGTCTCACAACAGTGTTCATGTGGACACTGTCTTACTGGTGGCATTTGCTATTGCTGTTGCATGTCATATGACAACAGCTCTGATGGCCATCCAAAAAAGAGTTCCAAAATTGCTTTGAAGGGTGGACTAAGTGCTGGTGTCAGTGGACAGCTTTCCAAGGAGAGTACTTTAAAGGTGACCATAGTGATACTCAATAATGAGATATGTAGCACTTTATCTAGGATGAGTTTGTGAGCTTAATTGTTAGGCCCTATAATGTGAATTCTCTGCATGTTAGGATGAGGTTATCAGTGGTAACTGTGATGAAGATGTTATTGGGATTGGAATGCCTGATGGATCCTTCTTCAGATTTCAGTGGTAGTGGTGGTATATGATTGTGACCTAGAGCTATGTATGCTGGTGCCTGTGTTGGCAACTCCAAACAGGCCAACTCTTAGATGTCAGGAATGGCTTTCTCAAATGTCAGTTCTAGTAGCAGTATACCACATGGCCAGCTGAGGTGGTAGGGGTTATGGGTCTAGCAGTGGTTGTGAGAAGACATAGTGTTTTTGAGTACTGTGCTCTTGTGTTAGGAGTTACTGCACAGGCTGTGTGGGCTGCCTTGAGGTAGGGCTTGCATGTTGGAGTCAGCTATGGAGGTAGCAGTAGGATTTAGGGCCAGCCTCTCTTCCTCCAGAGAAGCATTCAGGTGGCCCAAGAGGTGGATTGGTTTGTGAAACCCCTGAGAGCTTGGATTCTGTGCTCTATCATAGAGGTGATATGGCTTAGCTAGACCAAGCAAGCTTACACTGAGTCACCACTAGTGCTTAAAGGGAGACTAGGGAAGTCCTAAGGCCTGTGGCTAAAAGCTTGAGTGAGGGGTGGCCAAAGCTATACTGAAGTTTTTGCATAAGGAGGGAGAGGTGGTCTCAGCAGCCACAGCTTTAGCCAGCAGTAATGGGATTTGCTTCTCTCTCTCACTTCAGTCCCTGCAAGGTTCTGTTTCCTGTCCTGAATGGCAGCAGATCAAGCTAAACAGTCAGACAGGGCAGACAGCATTTAGTCTATACACAGTGCCATGCCATGGAAGATGTCGCCTTGCTTAATGTGAAGCCTGCACAGCAGCTATCTTCCTGTTCAGGTCATGGGGTGGTGGCCAGATCCCAACACCAGTGACTAGGACTCACATCACATTAGTTTCTCAGTCCTGGCTGTGGGAATCCCTCCTTCACTTAAGCTTCTGTTCCTCACACCCCAGTCCAAGTTTCTCTAATACCACAGACTGGAGCTATTGCTAGATCTGAGAATCAGGCACAGCTTGTTAAGATCTAAGGTCAGAAATGTCATCTTGCTGTAGTGGGGTAGGTTGGGGACATGGGTGGTACACTTACAGGAGCAGATCCTTCTCACAGTCCCCCAGGTGCTCCCTAAGTTAGAGTGAGGGATTGGGAAAATAAAGTTTATCTCTCATATTGACCCGGATAGTGTGATTCCCCAGTGGGAAAGTGAACCACAGAAAGACACGCATTTACCCTCTCCTGTAGCAGAGACTCATTTTTGTTGATCCTGCCTGGAAGGCTTCCTATATGCCTCCTCCTTCACAGGATTTAGACTTTCCTTTGTTGAACACCTGTGTTCCCTCTTGGATGATACAGTCAATGTGTAATTGTCCATGCACTGTTTTGATTTCTCTAAGTGGATGAGGAATGCTTCTAGTCTGCCATATTAGCAAAAACACCCCAGCAATTTCTATAATTACTAAAGTACTGTGCAATTTTAAATGAAGTCTCCATTGTAGGGTATAATGATAAACTGTGACACCTTTTATAATGGAAGAATAACAGGTATAAAGGAGAACCAGGACCCCCATTACAAGATCTCACAGTTTCCATTCTAAAGGCAGGTAGTGTCAGATATCAGTGGTTGGACTATTTCAGTGGTTGCAGGACCAACTCACAGGGTGACTTTGGGCCCAACCCAGTCATTCAAATAAATGCCCTTTACTCTCTTTTGCTTCTAGCAGATGACTCAGGGGACACACCCCAGAAATTGCAGCTCTCGGTCTCCCACTTCACTGGGAAAAAGGAGAGAAGTTAGCTACCTCCACTGACACAAGCCTGAAACACCAGGAGCAAACAGCTGGGAGTCTCGTGGTGCTGAGCAGGGTTCCAGGGGCTATTAATAATTCAGAATAGCTGGAATCTCTCTGGTTTTGACCTGGAAGGTCCTTCTCTAATATCATAGCATGACCTATGTTTCTTTTCTCACTGCAGAGTTTTTCTGAGGTTTGGTGTGGTAGCCACTAGGCACAGGTAGCTATTTAACTTCAAATAAATGAAAATGTAATAAAATTAAAATTTCAGTGCTATAGTCAAACCTGCCACATGTCAAGTTTAGTAGCCACGGGTGGCTGCTAGTCTCCATATTCGGCAGCCCCGAGCAATCCCAGCTCTGCAGGAAGTAGTTAGTGCCACTGAAGGACAAGGAAGGCAGGTCCTGCAGAAGCCAGTTTGTCCAGCTCCTCCCCTCACGTCCTCTCTGCTCCTTTCTCAGTATCCTGCTGCATTGCCAGCAAAATCAGAGAAGGGTGCAGGACACAGATCTTTCAGGTAAGGGGAAAGGGGTTATGTGTGTGTGGGCGTGGGTGGGAGGTGATTTGGCCTGAAGTGGCTTTTCCCTGGGTGTGTACCCTAAACCTCCTGGAAAACTTGCTCTCAGAATAGATTTCTTGCTATTTTTCTGTTTCCTGTTCCTATTGATTTTTAGCTGAAATATGTTTTGAAAATTGAAGCCTACAAATTAATGCCTCTTCCGGGACTGCTGCCCAGAGGATACTTGTTTTACAAATAAATGAGTCTTTTCATAATTGATTAGAAAATGTCTAAGTATACTTTCATTCTTTCAGGAATAAATTTGGGTGAAGAAACAGAATTAGTGCTGGTGAGCTGGTGAGGAGAAGAATATTGGGCTATGTAGAGGTTTCAGATCAGCATGCCATTCCCCAAAGCCATACTACATACTATAGAGTATGTAGTATGTAGTATGAGGTTTTGTAACTAAGGAATCCATCTCCTCAGGGACAGTCCTTTCCTGGATTACCAGAACTTGAACTCTCCTGAGGGGGAAGGAGGAGAAAGATGCCACCTGTGTGATTCCCTGCAGTTAGGAAGAATCTGGGGACAATTGGATGGTTGTTCTTTAGGCAGAGAGAGTGGAACTGAGCCACCTAAGGTCATGGAATCAACAAAAATATTTGAAAATTGAATAATAAGGTTGACTTTCTTGCATTCCCCTTCATACTAGGGACCTAATGACCAGATCTTTGGACATTTTATGAATTCTGTACTATGGGTAACAGAAACTTCTTTCATGCAAGCATGACATTGTGTTAGTGATAATTTCCTGCTCTAAAGAAATTTACTTCCCTTCAAGCAAAAAGTGCCTTTCCCCAAATTACTATGTTTCCAGCCCTTTCATCTCATTCTATCCTTTTCTCCTACTATAGAGCAGATGGTATCTGCCATTCCATTCAGTGTAGGTTTTGGCTTGAAAGACTCTCCCCACAAACATCCTCTCCCCCCCTATAGCGCAAGGTAGGCTCTGTGACTTCACTTATCTAGTTTGGGTGATTTGAATCAATTTTACATTTAAATAGTAGCATAAATCAGCACTATCTCCAATAGGAAAATTTTCCTCTCTACCTTTAACCAGACACAGAGTCAAAATCTCAATATCTCAAAAACTATACATTTGTGTGAATTATATTCATCTCAACAGTAGCTCCTTTCCCCCTTCTCTTTTTATCCCATAAAGGATAAAATGTTTGCATCATGTGCTGATGAAGTTTCTGTTCATATTTCCACACCCTGATACTTAGTGTGAGTCAGCTTCATTTTACCCAAAAGAGTTCATATTTGGTTTACTTCTGAAACCCAGTGTTGGCTATGATGAGCTTTTGGAGCAGAGTATTTCAGGCAATGTGGACACTCTTACATAGTCTCGTACAGAATTCAGTACCTAGCCCAATCATAACCCTGCCAGATAACAGTGCTCCTCTCATAGAGTCACCTATTGATTGAACACCTCAGAAGAGAATTCTAGTAAGTTCTTGGTGAAGGCAGACCTAAACTACAAGTCCAGATTATTTTTTTGTGCCTGGCAGTCTTTATCTAACTGTGCTTTGGGGGCCTTTTCTCATGCAACTAGGTTTGTTCTTACTTACTCTATCAATAAAATATTTGACTGGGATTTTTCTTTTCTTTTTTTCTTTCTTTTTCTTTTCTTTCTTTCTTTCTTTTTTTTTTTTTTTTTTTTTTTTTTTTTGAGACAGAGTCTTATTCTGTTGCCCTGGGTAGAATGAGATAGCTCACAGCAACCTAAATCTCTTGGGCTCAGGTAATCCTCTTGCCTCAGCCTTCTCAGTATCTGGGACTAGAGGCACTCACCACAACATTCAGGTTTTTTAAATTTTTTTTTCTATTTTTAGTAGAGATGGGGTCTCACTGTTGCTAAGGCTGGTCTTCAACTCCTGAGCTCCACCAGTCCACCATTCTCAGCCTTCCAGAAGGATAGGATTACAGATATGAGCCACTGTGCCCAAAGATTTATCTAATTTTGTCCTCTACTTCTTTATTTCTTTAGATAATTATCTCCCCAGATGTGGAGATAATTAATGTGGATGTTTTAATATAATTATTGGTTTGGGTCTTAATTCTTTTTATACTTTATTTTCAATCATATTATTTGCCTAATTCTTCTTATTTATTTCATAATTTCTTTCTCTCCTCATAATTCTCTTTATGTACCATCAAGTTGAGGCACTTAGACTCCTTTTTACCTCTACAATAGTGTTAAATTGTTCATAACCTCTAGATTTACTACAACTGAAAAGTCCTAGAGTATCTTTTCTTCTATAATACATGTTGGCAGAATGTATCATGGGAAAGGTTGAAGAGAACTGCTTACCACCTTTCAAAATTACACACTCAACCCCACACACACACACACACACACACATACATGCTGAGGATAGATATCTCAACCCCAAGAAACCAGAAGCAAGGAAGGACACTTTCTTTCTTTCTTTTTTTTTTTTTTTCTTTCTTTTTTGAGCCAGAGTCTCACTCCAATTGATGCCCTTGGTAATGCCATGGCATCAGAGCTCACAGAAACCTCAAATTCTTAGCCTCAAGCTATCCTCTTTCCTCAGCCTTCCAGGTAGCTGGGACTACAGGTGCCCTCCACAATGCCTGGTTTTTCTATCTTTAGTAGAGGCAGGGTCTCACACTTGTGTAGGTTGGTCTTGAACTTCTGAGCTTGAGCACTCCACCCATCTCAGACTCCCAGAGAGCTAGGATTACAAATGCAAACCACTGCTCCCAGCCAAGGTCACTTTCTGACTTCCAGCTCTGCAGAATTTCTTAGAAGGATCTACTCCAGATTGTAAGCCTGAATTCTAACCTGTCCCACTGTCTCCAGTAGGGCAGAGAAGGGCTTCTTCACAAAAAACACACTGATTCTTTTTAGTGCCAAAGGAGATAGCTAACTTTCTCTGCAGGTCCCTCTGCTTGCCCACAAAGACCCAGATCAGAATGGCCTCTGATGCCCAAAGAATTAGGATTACTCAGAATCAGTGAGTTCAATAGGTCTTATGGTAACAGTGGCTAGACAGTACCATACTGTTAAAACTCTAGATGCAATAAATACAAAGCTTCCAAAACCTCATAGGAGAGTGAGGAGTTTCTAAAACAAAACTTAGGAAAAATAAAAACCCAGAGAGTTAAGCTTAGTATACAAAAGCCTTTTTTGCCCTCAGAGTATTTTCATATCAAGTAGAAACAGCTTAAAAATGGAACCACAGTTTGGGATTTGGTGGTCATATAGGGCAATCAATGTAAAAGTGGAAGGCCATAAGTGATCTAAGATAGAGTCTCTCATTATCAACTTACTTTTAGAAAGAACCCCAAAGTGTTAATTCTCAGATGTAGATAGTTTTGTATTGCTACATAATAATTTACCATAAACTTGGCAACTTGAAACAACATACATTTATTATCCCACAATTTCTGTGGATCAGGAGTCTAGGCATGGCTTAAGTGGATCCTGTGTTCAAGTTTCACAAAACTGTAGTTAAGGCGTCAACCATGCTGCCATTCTCAATTGAAGCTCAGTGTCCTTTTCCAAGTCCATTCAGATTATTGGCAGAGTTTAGTTCCTTGTCATGTAGGATGGAGGCCCTGAGCTCCTAGAGGAAAGGCAATTCAAAACATGGATATTGCTTTCTTCAAAGCCAAAACAATTACCCTTTGCTTTTATGGGTTTTTTATTTTAATTTTTTAAATTAAATTATAGCTGTGTACATTAATGCAATTATGGCATACAATGTGCTAGTTTTATATACAACTTGAAATACTTTCATCAAACTGGTTAGCAAAGACTTCACACATTTTTTTTAGTTATTGTGTTAAGACATTTATATTCTACACTTAGTAGATTTAACATGTACCCTTGTAAAATGCACCATGGGTTTGGTCTCACCAATTACCCTCCCTCCATATTCCCCTCTCCTCTCCCCCTCCTTTTCCCCCCTTTATCTTGACTATAGTTGGGTTATAGCATTCATATGGAAGTGTGGGTGCTTATAAATTGGTTTCACAGTAGGGCTGAGTACATTGGATACTTTTTCTTCCATTCTTGAGATACTTTACTAAGAAGAATATGCTCCAGCTCCCTCCATGTAAACATAAAAGAGGCAAAGTCTCCATCTTTTTTTAAGGCTGCATAATACTGGGCTTCTTTCATGACTTAGCAATTATGAATTGGGCTGTAATAAACAGTCTGGTGCAAATATCTTTCTAATAAAGTGATTTTTGGTTTTCTGGATATATACCTAGTAGACGAATTTCAAGATCAAATAGCAGATCTATTTTTAGATCCCTAAGTGATCTCTGAACATCTTTCCAAAAGGAACATATTAGTTTGCATTTCCACCAGCAGTGCATAAGTGTTCCCTTTTCTCCACATCCATGTCAACACCTATGGTTTGGGGATTTTGGGATGTGGGCTAATCTTACAGGAGTTAGATGATATCTCAAAGTAGTTTTGATTTACATTTCACTGATGATTAAGGATGATGAGCATTTTTTCATATGTCTGTAGGCTGTGCACCTGTCTTCTTCAGAGAAGCTTCTATTAAGGTTGCTTGCCCACACTGAGATGGGATCACTTGTTCTTTTCTTGCTATTATCTTTGAGTTCTCTGTGGATTCTCATTAGAAACATAACCAGCAAATATCTTCTCCCATTCTGAAGGCTGTCTGCTTGCTTTATGTAATGTGTTCTTGGCTGTGCAGAAGATTTTTGGTTTGATCATATCCCAGTAATGTGTTTTTGGTGTCTTTCAATTGCCTGGGAGGTCCTCCTCATAAAAGATTCTCCCAGTCCAATTTCTTCAAGTGTTTTCCCTGCACTTTCTTCTAGTATTTTTATAGTTTCGTGTCTTAAGTTTAAATCTTTTATCCAGTGAGAGTCTATCTTTGTTAATGGTGAAAGGTGTGGGTCCAGTTTCAGTCTTATACAGGTTGCCAGCCAGTTCACCCAGCACCATTTGTTAAATAGGGAGTCTTTTCCCCACTGAATGCTCTTGATTGGCTTATCAAAGATCATATGATGGTAAGTAGCTGGGTTTATCTCTTGGTTCTCTATTCTGGTCCATACATCTACCTGTGCATTTTTGTGTCAGTGCCATGCAATTTTGATCACAACAACAACAACAAAAACAACTACTATAAAAATAATGATAATCGTAAGATAATTGAAAAAATAAGGTAAAAAACAAACAAACAAAATGAACAAACAAAAAACCTCTAAAAATCTGATGTAAGCACTCTCAAAAATCATAAGAAGAGAAGAGGCAAAAAAGAAAAAAAAAGTGGTGTTCATAAAAAAGTTAAAAAAGAAGAAAGAGAAAATTAAAAATAGAAACAATAAAAATAAAAATATATAAAAAATATATAAAAAAAATTAAAAATAGCTCCTCCAAGAAAGTGATGGGGAAAAGAAAAAAAAAAAGACACCAACCACAAAAATATTATTCTTGTATATTTGTAGAAATATACATCTATGTGTATGATGTAGTGATCAACTTTCGTAGGAATATATTTATAAAGCAATATACTTTCTGGCCACCAGGTGAAGCTGTGAGTGGTTCCCGAACTTACACCTGGTTTCCAGTTTACACTTGTACCATGGTAACCACCCTACCTGGCCGATCGCCATTTTGGAGTTTCTGTAAAAGTTTATTACCTAATTACTGTACAACCTCAGCTGCTCTGTTTTAGACAGCACTCCTATCCAACTTCCCAACTCGGTGCAGGAGTCCACGCTTCACAAATCTTTCCACTCTGCTCCCACGTTCTCCTGTAAACTGTCAAATGCAATTGGCTGTGGGGGAGGGTGCTGGCTCCCGTGGCTGCAGCACATGGAGAACTTATCCTCAGTTTTTGTGGCTCAGAGTCTCACTTTTCAAATTGGACTTTTGAGTCCAGCTACTTGCCAGTTCACCACACAGCTTGAACTGCCAGCCCACACCAAAATTCCCCACCAGCAATGGTCCAGTCTATTTAATCATTCCTGTTGTTCTGGGGGAAAGTGTCCGCCATTTTGTACAATTCAAAATGTCTGTTTCCCAGGCAGGATCCCTTCCCTTTGATTTTCCATTGGGTTGCCTAGCCCCCTGTGGCTCTGAGCAGGACCCCTTTCAGGTCGTTAAACTTGGCTCAGAAATAAATTTTTGTCAATTGGGTTTTGCCAGGAATTACAAGCTGCTGTCTTCCGTGAGGGAGGGGCCTGATGCCAGCATGGCCAAGCAGGGAAAATATCTACAACAGAGTCTGTGGTTTTAAATTACACCCCATATACAGCAATCTGCCAATTCGCTGTACATCTCCAGCTGTCTGTCACACCAACAATCCACATGGAGAACAGGTCCAGACATCCCTTCCTCTCACCACATGACCTGGAAGAGGTGAGCTACACATCTGTCCCATTTACCATCATGCTCCCCATTACTCCCAGATCCTTGAAACAGACCTTAGTCTGAACAATATGATATCCGATAATACCATAATAACAGGGGACTTTAACACTCCTCTTACAGAGCTGGACAGATCCTCTAAACAGAAATTAAACAAAGATATAAGAGATTTAAATGAGACCCTAGAACAACTGTGCTTGATAAATGCATATAGAACACTTCATCCCAAAGATAAAGAATATACATTCTTCTCATCACCCCATGGAACATTCTCCAAAATTGATCATATCCTGGGACACAAAATGAATATCAACAGAATCAAAAGAATTGAAATTTTACCTTGTATCTTCTCAGACCATAAGGCAGTAAAGGTGGAACTCAACTCTAATAAAAACGTTCAATCCTACACAAAGGCATGGAAATTAAACAACCTTCTGTTGAAGGTTTAGAAGAACAATCTAAACCTAAGCCAGTAGAAAAAAAAAAGTATCCAAAATCAAATCAGAGATCAATGAAATTGAAAACAAAAGAATCATTCAGAAAATTAATGAAACAAGGAGTTGGTTTTATGAAAAAAAAATAAATAAATAAAATTGATAAACCATTGGCCAGACTAACTAGAAATAGAAAAGTAAAATCACTAGTGACCTCAATCAGAAATGGTAAAGGGGAAATAACAAATGATCCAACAGAGATAAAAGAGATCATCTCTGAATACTAACAGAAACTCTATGCACAGA
>CAUYPK010006698.1:0-16538 GCA_963574355.1 Loris lydekkerianus
TGATCCAGAGCAGACCTTGCCCGCCTGTCACCGAGCACTCCTGAAGCAAAGAAGCTGTTACTTCCCAGGGTGGGGACTGTGCTGGGTGAGTTACGAGCGGGGGGGGGGGGGGGGGCACTAGGGGGTGGATCCCGGAAAAGGTTAACCCAACTTATGACAAAAAAAAATAACGTAAAACAAATATCATGTTTGTCTGTTTAACATCTATTAATTTTAAAACATTCAGAATAAAAAGATACCCAACCTCAAACTCTTGGGCTCAAGTTATCCTCTTGCCTCAGCCTCCCAAGTACCTGGGACTACAGGCACCTGCTACAACCACCAGCTATTTTTAGAGACTCACTCTGGCTCAGGCTGGTCTCAAACTCCTGAGCTCAAGCAATCCACTTACCTCAACCTCCCAGAGTGGTAGGATTACAGGCATGAGCCATTGCACCCAGGCCCAAAATATCATTTCAAAATAAAACTTTCCGGCTTGCCACCTGTAGCTTAGTGGCTAGGGTGCCAGCCATGTACACCAGAGCTGGCGGGTTCAAATCCAGCCTGTGCCTGCCAAACAACAATGACAACTACAACCAAAAACTAGCCAGGCGTTGTGGCAGGCACCTGTAGTCCCAGCTATTTGGGAGACTGAAGCAAGAGAATTGCTTAAGCCTAAGAGTTTGAGGTTGCTGTGAGCTGTGATGGCACAGCACTCTACCCAGGGCAACAGCTTGAGACTCTGTCTCAAAAAAGAAAAAAAGAAAACTTTCCTTAGTCTAAACTTAATATTTACTCATTCTAGAAATTTGTGGAAAATCCAGAAGTACATAAAGAAGAAAATAGTGCTTTAAAAAATTCAACATAACTTTAAAGTAGGAAGGAAGATTTTCAATAACTCCTTTTTTTCTTGCTTCTAAATTAAGGCATGAACATTGTAGAATGTTTAGAAAACAGAAAACTAAAGAAGAAATAAAATAAAAAGATTCATGAGAATTATGTCATCTAATAATCACCTTAAATATTTCATATACTTTCCTCTATGTGTTTGTCTATATAATTATATATTATATTTCCTGTATATTTCCTATATATATTTGTCTATATATTTTGTCCTTTTCTAGTGTAAAATTGGGATTATGTTTTAATAGTTTGGTTTCTTTATCTTCGTGGTATAACATTTTATATCAAAGATAGTATCTTTTCTTAAATTTAAAAATATTATTTTTAAAAATGACATTTTCTGTTTGGATTATTACAGTAATAATTGTTAAAGTAAGGGTAATGTTAATTTTCTTTCTTATGCTTATGCTTACCTGTATAACTTTAAAGTTTTAAAATAAGCACAAACCCAAAGGCCTCTAGGTCCCTCTAGGTACCCCTCCGTCCCCCCATAAGTGTGCTGGCTGCTGCTGCTCTCCCTGGGGAGCCCTACCTGTGTCCCTTTATGTGACAGGGTGGAAGAGCCATGGGTGGGCAGAGCCGGGGTGCTCGCCCTGCTAGAAGTCTGCGCCCAGGCCTCAGGCAACATCACTGAAATTAGGTGAGTCCAGAAAGGAGGTCCCCTTGAAATTCTTCATATTTTGATAACATTAGGACCTTCCTCTTGTCCTGTGCGGTAATAGCTGTGTCGCCAGTGAGGTTTCTGTGTCCCCAAGACGGCAGGAGTCCCTGGGGTATCAGTGCAGTGCTATGCATGTTTATTAGGATTTGTGCAGTAGTCGAGGCACAGTGTCAGAGGAAGCCTCACCCAGAGTCAACACGAAGGGATGATAGATCCAGGCAGACGTGTGTGGGAATCTATGCTGGTCTCTGAGAAGTGGCCCCTGGATTCAGGAACAGACATCATGGCTCTGTGACCACAGATAACAGAGTGATGTACAGTGGCTAAGAACACAGGCTTGGGCAGTCCACTCACCTCCAGTCAGATCCCAGCTCAGCCACTCTGGCCTCAGCCCCCTGCTTTAAACAAGGGGTATAATCACACCCCCTCATGGGGGAGGAGAATTACATGGGCTGGACATAATGATGTCCAATATGCAGTCACCAAGTAGTTGCATACCCTGTCCCTGCTGCTGCTTTCCTCCAGGAGTGACCAAGGAGACACTTAGGGGACTTCAGCATCCCCCTCAGGCCTTTTCCCATAGCCACCCCCATAAACATAATACGAGTGTAAAGGCAGAGCTCCAAGTGCAATGGCAGCCCCCGGGCACATCCCCACCCCTCCTTCCACCACACTGTGGCCCTCGAGCCCCTCCTGGCACTCCCCTCGGATCTCGCTCAGGGCTCTCTGTCGTGGTCTGAAAAGCCTCAATGACTTATTAACTTAAAATTATTGAAAAGGCAGCACTTTGCATGTATGTGACTCAGGGAAGCAACAGCTTTACCCTCCTAAGCTGGTTCCTGGAGAGCAGGAGGGGACATAGGCAAAGGGCCTGGGAGCTCAGAGTTGGAGGCCAGACAGCCCCAGTGGGAGCTCAGCCTGCCAGGGACAGCTGCCTGGGCCTCAGGCTGGCCACCCCTTTCCTCCTCAGCATCTCTGAGACCCAGCAGCAGCTCTGTGTCCGGCTGGAATTTCCACATCAGGAAGAGAATCCAGAGGCTGTGGCCCTCAGGTAAGACCTAGTACCTGGGGCCCCAAGGGAGTGGCTGGTGTTGGGAGGGGCATGGCTGCTGCTGACCAATGTTTCTCATGTCCCTGCCAAGGGTCCTTTGATGTTCAAAGTCTTTACATGATCTGTGAGTTCTGTTCCAGCCTGCTCTGTCTGCTTTCCAGCCTTACCCCAAACCCTGGTCTCAGCTCCTGCCATCCCCACCACCTCTTAGTTCCTTGACCACCTTGCTATGACCTCAGGACCTTTGCACAGAAAAATTCCCTCTGCCCAGAATGTTCTTTTCTTGCCTTCCCTCTTCTTCCTCCTTCACCTGGCTAAATCCTCATCCTTCAGGTCTTGGGGAGGCCCCTGAGCCCCATGACTTAGTCAGATACTCATGTCTCACAGATGTCTGGATGCACAGTGCCTTTAATCCATACAGCACAGTTTGGAAATTAAAATGCCCCCTCTTTTAAGTGAATGCAGCCCTTCACATTTTTGGGAATAGAATATGACCTCAGCCCCAACTCACCTCCTTAGCTGGGTGCCCTTGTTCAGTGAACAGCCTGCACAGCTATACAGCTGCCCCATCGGGACCCCTCCTGAGACATGTCATAATTGAATAGTAAATTGCAGGACTTAGATCACCATTTATTTTCTGCTATGCCATAAGCTCCTTGTAGGCAGGGACTGAATTGCCCATACTGGATCAGGTGGTCAGAGGCTGCACTTCTCCCTCCAGGTTGGCTCACTGTGACCTCGGGACCCACCACAGCCGCCTTGTCAGGCAGCTGATGGAGACATGTGCCAGGCTACAGCAGCTCAGGTCAGCACCCAAAAACACCATCTGAGCCCCTGAGTTCTCTGGTTGACCGCAGTGCCTACCCAGGCCACCAGTGACCCTGGCATTCTCATTTCTGTATGCAGGAGACAATCACATTCGGCCAGTGAGGGGAGATCCCCAGGGTGGCAAAGGGGAGCTCTTGGCGGGGTTCTTTCCTTTCCCTTGGCTATCCCACCTATAGGTGATGCCCCCAGGGGTGTGTCCAGTCTGAAAGTTTCTGGAATATATTTGGTCCTTTTCAGCTTGTCTCAGGTTAACCTCCGTGATGACGATGATGCCAGCTTCCTGCTGCTGCAGACCCTCCTGCCTACCTTCTCTGAGCTGAAGAAGTTCCGGTACACAGATAAGACGCTCAGGCTCCCTGCAGCCCTGCCCTGCCCTGACACCTCCTGTTATTCCCAGCCCAAGACAGAGGACTCTGTGTCCCACCCTGTGCACAGGAACCCGCAGGTGGTTCTGAGATGACGGTAGGGGTACACAGTCACAGACGTGACCTTGACATTGAGCCACATGGCAAGAAAGTCACTCCTTTTTCAATGCTCTTTTTTCTTTGCTTTCTTTTGAAATAATCACAATCTAATTTTAAAAAAACTGCAGGAAGATTGAGAAGAACTTTCGTATGCAATTTGCCCAGATTTGCTCTTTGTCGGTATTTTTCACATTTCTTTCTTTCTTCCATCCCTCTTCCCTGCTCCACTCTCTTCTCTCTTCTTTTTTGAACCACTTAAAAGTAAGTTGCATCTTCATGCCCCTTTACCCCTTAATATTTTAGTGAATTTCCAAAAAAAGAAGGACATTCTTTTCCATAACCCAGTAAAATTATGATATTCAGGACATTTAACAGTTACATGATACTAGAATCTAAACCACACCTTATAGTACAATTTTACCAGTTGTTGCAATAGTGCTGTTTATTGCATTTTTCTTTCTTTCTTTTTTTTTTTTTTTGAGACAAAGTCTCATTCTGTCACCCTGGATAGAGTGCTCTGGCATCATCATCACAGCTCACAGCAACCTCAAACTCTTGGTCTTGAGCAATCCTCTTGCCTCAGCCACCCGAGTAGCTGGGACTACACCCAGCTAGTGCCGCCATGCCTGGCTAGTTTTTCTATTTTTAGTAGAGATGGGGTCTTGCTCTTGCTCAGGCTGGTCTTGAACTCCCGAGCTGAAGGGATCCACGCGCCTCAGCTTCCCAAAATGCTGGGAGCCACCACATGAACCACTACACTTGGCCAGTTACTGCATTTTTTTTTTTTTTCTGGTCTTGGATCCAGTCCAGGATTGCACTCCACACTTCAGTCTCCTTCAACCTGGAAGCCGCCTTCAGCCCTTGTTTGTTTTTCACGGCATTGTCTCTGACAATGACAGGCCAGTTATTTCATAAAATTTCCATCAACTTGGGTTTGTCTGATGTTTCCTCATGCTTAGATTTAGAGTCTGCATTTGGGGCAGAAGTATCACACAAGTGATGCTGTGTTCTCAGCACCTGACATCAGGGCACATGATGTTTCTGCGTCTTCTTGCTGGTGATGGTAACTGTGATCACCTATAAAGGTGGCGTCTGCCAGGTTCCTTCCTTGCAGTTCCTTTCCTGTTTTTCCCTTTGTAATGAATGTGTAAGATATAGGGAGAAACTTAAAGACTATGAAAATATCCTGTTCTTCCTCAAACTTTTACCCACAAATTTTAGCATCCATCGATAATTGTCACCAATATTCAGTATGATGGTTGCAAAAGGGAGATTTCCCAGCTTTCAGTTTTCTTTTTATCCAACTGATTAAATCTAGAAGAAACTCTTTGGGACGGATAGATCTTTATTTGACACCTCTGACACCTCTCCAGTACTTGCTTTAAACATGCAGAGGGTGAACAACAGTAATGAGCTAGACTTTGCAATGACTTTAAATACAGCATAAGTTGTAACATCACTACCTGAGTGATCGTGGTTTAGGGAATACTCAACTAGGCCATGCTCCTGCCTCCAAGCTCTATCTTGGTTTACTGAGTCCATAGTGGAAGAGATTTATGATTGGAAGGGCGTCCCTGCCCTCTGTCCCTAGGAATCATATCCTATCCCATGTCCTCACCCTCTGCCACCAGCATTCAGAGCTCTCAAGACCCAGGGCCCCTGCTTGACCTGTTGCCCTTTGACCCTCCCACCAGGCTGACCTCCAGCTATGCGAGCACCAAGGGTCTCAGCCACCTGGCCTCTGGTCTGGGCCACTGCCACCACCTGGAGGAGCTGGAGTGAGTCATAGCGTGGAAGGGTCTGGGGAGGGCTTGCCCAGCTAAGGGCAGGGGGTGGGGAAGGCAGCAGGGCCTTTGGGGAGGTGGACAGTGGGGCTTCAGTTTTCTTCCTCATGAAGGCCAGCAATTCTGGGTGTTGCCCAGGGAAACTGAGCCCTGTTTTCAGTCTCAACTGTCCTGCTCCCTGCCCTCAGGGAACTCCAGAGCCTCACCCCTGGGGCAGGGCAGGAATGCCCCCATGGAGTCTGTATGGCAAGGATGGTCTAGGATCTGCAGACCCAGACTCAGCATCCCCGGGGAACTGAGGGGGAGGACAGCTGACAAGACAGCTGAGCTCCAGGGGCCAACTTTGCTCAGCAAACCCTCACCTCATGCCTGGTCCCCTCCAGCTTGTCTAACAATCAGTTCTGCGAGGAAGGCACCAACGCGCTGATGGGGGCCCTTGAAGGGAAGTGCAGGCTAAAGAGGCTCGAGTAAGTGGTGTTGGTGGTTAATGGAGAAGGGGGATGAATGGTGGTGTTTAGTGGGAAGGGGGTGAGTGAGGGGCATTGGTTAATAAGGAAGGAGGGGTAAGTGAATGGTGGTGATTAATGGAGAAAGGAAGTTAGTGAGTGGTGGTGGTTAATGGGGCAGGGGGTGGGTGGTGGTAATGGTTAATGGAGAAAGGAGGTGAGTGAGTGGTGTTGGTTAATGGGAAAGAGGGGTGAGTGAGTGGTGGTGGTGAATAGGGAAGGGAGTGAATGGTAGGTGATGAGAAGAGGGGTAGGTAAGTGGTTAATGGGGAAGAGGTGAGTGAGTGGTGGTTAATGGGGAAGGGAGGCAAGTGAATGGTGGTGGTTAATAGGGAAGTGGGTGAATGGTAGTAGTTGATGAGAAAAGGGATAAGTAGTTAATGGGGAAAGGGTGAGTGGTGATAGTTAATGGAGAGACGGGAATGAGTGAGTGGTGGCAGTGGTTAATGTGGTGGGGGAGTGGGGAACATGCCTAGGAATCTTTGCATCTCTTGTGAACACAAACTGGGTCTGTGGATGGACCCAGGTGAGCTTTATGGCCTCCCAAGAGCTTTGACTTCCTCGGTGGGCTCTGAGTGCCATCAAGATGCTCAGAATCTACAACTCACACCAACCCAAGACAGAAATGTATTGGCTTGTGTCATGGAAAATCTGAGGCAACTGACTTCAGGCATGGCTGGATCCAGGGTTGTTATTTGTGAGGTTTCTCTCACTTGCTTTTGCTCCTTCGCTCTCCCCCTTGGCTTCTTTCTCAGACCGTCTGTGCACCTGCAGGCCTACTTTCTCCCAGCTTTGTGGACAGGGAACACTCTTCTCCCTGTAGTTACCACAGAAGGCCCTGGATTGAGTCCCACTGAACTAACATGCGTCATGTGCCCATCCCTACACCAATCACTGTGGCTCTGAGAACAAGATATTCTCATCGGTCAGATCTGGGTCACACGCCCACCCCATCATCTGAACTTAGGGGTGGCATTTCAGGGGAAGGGGAGATAAACTCTGGGCAAAAGGAACCCACACATGTCCACTGTCATTTGTCTACAGTTGTTTCCTTAGTAACCAGCAACTCTTACTCTCTCTCGTAATTTGAAGTCACCAAATTCTTAGAAATGCTGGAAACAGCCTCAGTCTAAAAGACAGGCTCCCAGCCTGCAGAGATTCTTTTTTAAATAGTGCCTAGATAGAAAATGTAACAGGATATTTTCTGCTCCTAATCTCTAAGTTTTTCTGATGACCAAAAATACACACTGACTATAAAAAGTTCTGTCATAAAAATATGTAACAAAGAACACAAAATCCCCCAGAGATGACACCCCCTGAGAAAACTTCTTTGAACGAAAAGTTTGTGAATGTTTTTTTTCCAGAGCCTTTTGACTTTTTGCCTCTTAGCAATGAAATTCTTCCACTTTGGCCTCTTTGCTGGTCCTGGGGAGAAGCGCAGATGGGAGGAGGGAAGAGGTTTGACCTTTGACCACAGGGCCCTCCTGTCCCCTTGCCAATCTGGGTTTTTGTTCCTGCCTGCCCTCCATTTGCTTGCCCCTCTGCTTAGCCTTCTGGAAGCTTTTATTTGGGGTCCTGGAGATCTAGTGAGGTTAATCACTGGCTCATTTATTCATTCAAATATGTATGGACCTGGGCGCCTGGTCCAGGGTGAGGAGCTGGTGATACTTCAGAGGACAGGACGGATGTGTCCGTGCCCCAGCAGCACTCACGGCCTTTCTTCTGATTTCCCAGGCACCTCTTGCTTCAGTTCCTCTACCTAAAAAGCGGGCCTGTGATATCTCCCCTATCTCAAGGAAGGGGGTGGTTCCTCAGTGCCCAGAGGCCTCTTGCGGTTTCAGATCTGTCATCTCCAGTGTCTCCTCCTACTGGAAGTTCCCCTCAAATCCAGCCAGCTGCTTCCAGCTGTCGATCTATGATGGATTAGGTAGGGGCATGGACCCTGCTTAGGAGCCTCACTGCCTGGATTCACCTCTTGATAGAAAAACCAGTTGTCAGCTCAGCGCCTGTGGCTCAAGAGGTTAAAGAACCAGATACACCTGAGCTGGTGGGTTCGAATCCAGCCCAGGCCCACCGAACAACAATGACGGCTGCAACCAAAAAATAGCCAGGCATTGTGGGGGGCGCCTGTAGTCCCAGCTACTTGGGAGGCTGAGGCAAGAGAATCGCGTAAGCCCAAGAGTTGGAGGTTGCTGTGAGCTGTGACACCACAGCACTCTACCAAGGGTGACATAGTAAGACTCTGTCTCAAAAACAAATAGTTGTCCTAGTCTGCCTGTGGCTGTCCCAATTGTAGCACCAAAAGTCCAGCATCCCCATAATCCTTCAGTTCTAGGATGCCCGGGACAGGATGATAGCAGACCCACCCTTCTGACCCTAACTCCTATGTTTGGCTCAATATATGAATGCCATTATTACTAACAATCTGAATCCAGAAGTTCTAGCGTTGTGGGAAATAGAACTTCTAACTGTATGACCTCAATAATTCATGCAAACAAACAGCATTTGAACCTCCTAGCACAATTTGTTTTGTATAATTTCTACACCATGTGGATATAAGTAGCTGTCTTTAGGTCCCTGGGCATGCTAAGCACAGATGCCTCAGACCCCCCAGACTGGACAGGGCCTCCGTCTGCACCTGGGCCCCCACCCCAGCGATGCCACCTTCATCTTGGCTCCTTTCCTCCAGCCTCAGTCACCTTCCACTGGGCAGCTCCAACCTGGCCATGCTTACTCAAGGACTAAGCCACATGACCCTCCTGCAGAGCCTCCGGTGAGTGACCAAGTGATCCCAGGGGAATGAATGGGAAGACATGCCTTGCTCTGAGGGAACCACTACCCAGGAAGCACCATGGGACATTTCCCTGGGGAACCTCCACGGCTCCCTCCTGGGCCTATCCCTATGCCTTCCCTGGTCGGTACCCACAGCTTCTGCGTTCTAATGTCATCAGCTTCCTACTGGTTGGTTACATAAGTGACCTGAAGGGCTTAGGCCCAAGTCCTAGAATAATACTTCAGGTGCATACAGCTCACCTTGGGTTTTATTAAAATGCTAATTTTGATTCCAACGGCCAAAATTCTGCCTAGATTTTTTGTTTTGTTTTGAGACAAGATCATTATGTTTCCCAGGCTGGAGAGCAAAGGCTATTCACAGGTGTGACCATAGCTCACTGTAGCCTCAAACTTCTGGCCTCAAGGAATCCTCTTGCCTCAGCCTCCTAAGAGGCTGGGACTGTAGACCTGAGCTACCATGCCACAATTCTGCATTTCTTTTCTTTCTTACTCTGTTGCCCTGACTAGATTGCAATGGTGTCATAGCTCACAGCAACCCCAAACTCCTGTCTCAGCCTCCAGAGTAGCTGGGACTACAGGTGCCTGCCACAACACCTGGAGATATTTAGAGATGGGGTCTCGCTCTAGCTCAGGCTGGTCTTGAACTCCTGAGCTTAGGTAATCTACACATCTCTGGCCTCCCAGAGCTCTAGGATTACAGATGTGAGCCCCCGTGCTCCACCAAGTTCCACGTGATACCTGTTCTGGGGGCCAGAGCCCACATTTTGAGTTGTGAGGCTCTAGACTTGGGTCTACTGGCTTTATATAATCCCTCTGTGATTTCACTCTCTGCCCACTAGTATAAACAAATATCACACTTGCTTTCAATGTGATTTCAAAATATGAACAAACCCAAGCAGTGACACAAAGCATGCTTTATTTTTATCCAAGTCACCACTACCACCCTCTGTCCCAGCAGAGTGAAGTGGAGAGGAAATGAGGTTAGAGAGTTTGGGAGAGCATATCATGTAGCACCATTGCACCCAAAATTAATTTACGGCAAGGCAGTTCACTAAAATTTAATTTGCAAAACAAATGCAAAAACAACGCTAGACAAATACTTAACAAGGAGCTAAGACCATTTGCCGCTGCCGTTTTGTTTTTCTCCACTCAAGGAGGCTGAGCAAGTTAGGGCACAGGAAAGAAAATAGCCCCGGTTTAAGGAAAAGCCTAGTATTTGCATAAATGAGAACATGATAGGCTCCAGAGAACTGATTTGCCTGAATTGTTGAACCCACATGAACTTGGCCTTCAGCTGGGCTGGCTACAAATGAGGGAAACTGAAGCAAAGTTTGCAAAGGCAAAAACTGTAGAAACTGCTCCCAGGCCAGGGTTTCTGGGCTCTACTTCCACCCAGCCTGCGAGTCACTGTCAGTCACAGCTGGGCCTCAGTTTTCCCACCCTGCTCACCGCTGCCCTACCCCCAGAAGTTTTGCAACTGGCTATATAAAGGCTTTGCAAACTGTAGAGTTCTTAGCACAGCACCTGCAAAGACCTTTAAGCTCCTAAAGCCTCTTGGTCTGTTCCCTGTTTTTCTAGACTGAGCAGGAACAGCATTGGTGATCTCGGTTGCTGTCACCTTTCTGAGGCTGTCAGAACTGCCACCAGTCTAGAGGAGCTGGGGTAAGTTTCCTGCCCTTCCCCCAGACCTAAGACAACTTTGGCAGGGAAGGCTGGTAAAAGCAGGAGGCTACTTGAGCACACTCGTCACTTCTAAGTGTCACCCCTTCATCTACTTCTATCTTATGTAACAAACCCCAGGCTTAGAACCTTGGGAGATCCGAAGATAGGATAGAAAAGTGTCAGTTGCAGCAAGAGGGATTTAGGTCAGACAACAGGAGGGACATCCTAAAGAGTAGCCAGAAATTGGGAGCCCTCACCCAGCACAGGTGACAAGGCTCTCATGGGATGAGCCCAGTCCCTTCTCGGGTCTTCTGCCTCCCATTCTGTTCTGGGAGGGGTGTGGACAAAATGAGATGGCAGAAGGCTAAGGAAGATGTTCTCTCCCCAAGATTGAGCTACAACCAGATTGGAGACACTGGTGCCCAGCACTTAGCTGCCATCCTGCCCAGGCTGCCCAAACTCAGGAAGATAGAGTGAGTTGCCAGCCCTATTGTGAGGGGCCCACAGGTATCACACCTGCGAGACACTGACTCCTGGCTCAGGCCAGCATTGTAAAATCTCCCCTGCCCCAACCTCAGTGTCCAAGTAGTGGTGCTGGGTGACCCGGCTCTGACTGTGGGACCAAAAGCCACCCCAGCCCCTGCTCTTCTCTGGGCCTTTCTGTACCAACCAGCTGGGAAGGAACAGGGTGGGGGGTTGTCTCTGAAGCCCCCTGCATCAGGGGTGCAGCCCCCACATACGCACTGGGCTGGGGGCTTCAGGGGATCTCATGGCTGTCTCCCTCCCTCAAGCCTCTCAATGAATGGCATCAGCCTGGCTGGGGGAGTGCAGTTGGCGGAGTCCCTTGTGCTTTGCAGGCACCTAGAGGAGCTGATGTAAGTGTCTGCCTGGGTGGCCTCTGCCCTCTGAGTCCCTGCAGGTCCAGCTGGCCTTCCTCCTCCCCAGGAGCGTGGGGGGTTGGTGATCTGGCAGCTGGTGCATGCTCAGTGCTACTTACATCCACATGGTGTAGAAATTTTTTCTCTTCCTCCAGGCTTGGCTGCAATGCCCTGGGAGATCCCACGGCCCTGGGGCTGGCTCGGGAGCTGCCCCCGCACCTGAGAGTCCTGCAGTGAGTGGCCCCCTACCCACAGGGCATCAAGACTGGTGGACAGGGGTCCCCTAGGAGCAGTGGGGGTCAAGATTGAGCTGCCCTGCCTGAGGGCAAACTGTGGCAGATGCCGGGGCTGACTGCCCCTCTCCTACCCGCTCCCTCCCAACTACCTTTCCCAGAGCAGGGAAATCAGAGGGCCCAGGCTAGTCCTGGCTCTGCCACTAGCCCCCTGTGTGTGCTTGGCCACCCCCTGCCCATTCTGAGCCTCAGTTTCCTCATCTGCAAAAAGAAATATGATCATCCCAGCTCAGCCTGCCCTGTGAGCCAGTCTCTGAGGGCAAATGAGAAGTGTCAGAGGGCTTCGTGAGAGAAAGGCACCAAGCAGCATGGCCTCAGTGCTTTATAGTTTAAGCCAATGGCCTTGTGTGAGCTTCCTGGCAACACCGTGGGAGCTAGTATTTCTTTTCTTTTTTTAGAGACAGAGTCTCACTTTATCGCCCTTGGTAGAGTGCTGTGGCATCACAGCTCACAGCAACCTCCAACTCTTGCCTCAGCCTCCCAAGTAGCAGGGACTACAGGCACCCACCACAGTTCCTGGCTATTTTTTGTTGTAGTTTGGCTGGGCTGGGTTCAAACCCACCACCCTCTGTATATGGGGCTGGCACCCTATCCACTGAGCCGCAGGCGCCATCTAGGGGGCTGGGATTTCTACATGCTCCCTTTTCCAGGCAAGGGAAGGAGGCCAGGACAGGGATGGAGGCTCACCTTACTAACATATGAAGGAGCCAGGCGCTGAATTTGGGATCTCAGACCCCAGAGCCAGGCTGATGATACTTACTCCACATGGACAGGGAAGGTGCTAGGGTGGCAGTCACCCAGAGATGCTCAAGGTCTGCTGTTGCAATCTGAGAAAAGGCTGAGGATGAGGGGCTCTGGAAAGGACCCCACCCCAGCTCCTCTCACCCTTTCCACTTTCCCCAGCCTGCCATCTAGCCATCTGGGCCCGAAGGGGGTGCTGAGCCTCAGCCAGGCCCTGGATGGACACCCACATATGGAAGAGATCAGGTAAGTAGGGGCTGCCCAGCCAGGGGAGAGGGACAGACCAGGGAGCCTCTGAGGGTCCCTCTCACATGTGTCTCCCCTGCCCTGCAGCTTGGCAGAGAACAGCCTGGCCGAAGGTGTCCCACATTTCTGTAAAGGGCTCCCACTGCTCAGACAAATAGAGTAAGTCACCTCCCCTGACTGACAGGGGACCTGCCATGGGGTAGGGGGAAGCCCTTCTCTGACTGAGCCTGAGATCTGGTGAGGCCTTGGATATGACAGGGAGCTCAGGGCTGGGAGGAGGCTATGTCGAAAAAGGGGCACTGTCCTAAGACCCCCACCACCCCAGAGCCTGGCCACTCTGCTCCCTCCTGTTCTGATTGCGGGAGAAGGGGACCTGCTAGAGGTGCCTCCAACTCAGATAACCCCCATCTATCCCCGTCTCCATTTCCAGCCTGGTTTCGTGTAAGATTGACAACCAGAATGCCAAGCTCCTGGCTTCCAGCTTCGTGCTCTGCCCAGCCCTGGAAGTGATCTTGTGAGTAATTGGAAGAGCCCTGAGCTGGGAGAAGCAGGTGTCAGGGGTGGGGGAGTTGGCCCCAGGCCACTGCATGGCCCCAGCTGCTCCTTTCCTATCTGACCAATTCTCCCAACTATAAATCATTCTTGCTCAAATTTCCTCTCAAAGAAGTTTTAACACCTGAGCTGCCATTTAACTTCTCCTACCTGTTTCCCCATGGAATGGTGGGAGGGGAGGTAGGACAGATGGTCTCTAAAGATTCTTTGCCCCTGACCATCCCTCTGGGAGGCAGCTGCATAAACACCTTGCCTGGTCTATAAAGTCTCCATCTATGACCCACTATTATGGTGAAGAGTGGCTGAAGCAGGCAGATACCCCCACCCTGGACCTGTCTGCTGGCTGTACCTGGCTCCCTCTTAGCAATCAGTGTCTCTCAGACCTTGGGGCCTTCAGTACCACCTTATGGGTAAACTACCCTGTTTCCCCAAAAATAAGACATCCTCTGAAAATAAGACCTACTTACAGGAAAGATAAGACATCCCCTGAAAATAAGACCTAGCACATCTTTGGGAGCAAAACTTAATATAAGACACTGTCTTATTTTCAGGGAAACAGGGTAGGTTGCCAGGACTAGTCTGGGATCTAACGACAGTACAGAAAAAAGTGCTGTTTCCTCAAATACAGGACACAAATGATGACAAGATGATTTTAATTTGTATCTTCGAGGATTTAACCCTTCTCGTGATACCAAAGAGAAAGTCTCAGAACAGTGCTAACTCATCATTAACACATCACACTGGTGGTTCTCCCCTTTTTTAACCAATAGGAGTAGGCCCCAGACCTAATATCTTAGGAAGGAAATAGGTTTCAGATAGAAGTTAATTTCATGGTTTGCACTGTATTTACCCCTGTAAATACCTTCTATTTGGGGTCCTTAGCTCAGGTTTCCCATTAATAGTGATAAATGTTTCCCTTTAAGATTAATTTCTTGGCCAGGCACGATGGCTTACGCCTGTAATCTCTCTGGGAGGCCAAGATGGGTGGATTGCTTGAGCTCAAGAGTTCAATACCAGCCCAAGCTTGGCCCGGTGCAGTGGTTCATGCCTGTAGTTCTAGAACTCTGGGAGGCCAAGGTGGGTGTTTTTTTGAAGCTCACGAGTTGGAGACCAGCCTGAGCAAAAGTGAGACTCCATCTCTACTAAAAATAGAGAAACTGAGGCAAGAGGATCACTTGAGCCCAAGAGTTGGAGGTTACTGTGACCTGTGATGCCACGGCACTCTACCCAGGGCGACAGCTTGAGACTTTATCTCAAAAAAAAAAAAAAAAAAAAAAAAAAGACCAGCCAGAGCAAAAGCAAGATTCTGTCTCTCATAATAGCCAGACACTGTGGCAGGCACCTGAAGTCCCAGCTACCCAGGAGGCTGAGGCATTGCTTGAGCCCAAGAATTTAAAGTTGCTGTGAGCTAGGATGACATGGCACTCTACCAAGGGTGACTGAGACTCTGTCACACACACATACACACACACACACACAAGATTAATTTCTTGGCTGGGCATGGTGGTTCACACCTGTAATCTCTCTGGGAGGCTGAGGCGGGAGGATTGCTTGAGGTCAGGAGTTCAAGACCCAGTGTGAGCAAAGTGAGACCCCATCTCTACTAAAAATAGAAAATTTAGGGCAGCGCCTGTGGCTCAGTGAGTAGGGCACTGACCCCATATACCGAGGGTGGCGGGATCGAACTGTAACAAAAAAATAGCTGGGTGTTGTGGTGGGCACCTGTAGTCCCAGCTACTCTGGAAGCTGAAGCAAGAGAATCGCCTAAGCCCAGGAGTTGGAGGTTGCTGCGAGCTGTGATTACACCATTGCACTCTAACCTTGGTGACAGAGCAAGGCTCTCAAAAAAAAAGCAAAGATTAATTTCTTAAGTAAGAGAAGAGGTAGGGGAGGGCCAATTTAAAGGAAAATGTGACACATGATAACATGGGAGGTACATGGATGTGGTGAAAATACAGTCACATTTGTGGTAGAAGTTTGGATCGTGACATGTGTTTGTGAACCTGGAACCCTCTGGACAGCAATTCCTAAGCTATCTGGGTTCTTGAGAGACCACAGCTCAGAAATGAGGTGGCCACTGGGGAGAGTAGAAGAAGGATCCATGTGTGTCCTGAAGTTCACAGCACCCCATCAGGTGGCCTCTCTTGCAATGCCCCTACCCTTGGCCCCCAGCCCTACTCACCCGCTGCCTCCCTACTCTCTTACTGCTGACCTTGGGACCCTTACCCTGCAGGCTATCCTGGAACTTCCTGGGGGATGAGGCAGCTGCTGAGCTGGCCCGGATCCTGCCGCAGATGAGCCAGCTGAAGAGAGTGGAGTATGAGGAGCACATCCTGGGACTCAGAGGGGCAGGGAGGGCTGAAGGGAGACCTGCCTTCTGGGGACAGCAAGAAGGTCATAGGATCAGTCCCCTGCCTTGCAGAAAGTCCCTCCTTGAGTCCCAAGCTTCTGCCAGGCTTAGCTCTCCCTGGGTTCTAGCCTTCAACCTTCATGCTGCACCCACCACAAATCTGCTGTCTATGGGGAGATCTGTCACTCAGTCTCATGCCTGTCTTTCTCTTTCCCCTTCCCTGCTGCCCCCTGGAAAGTCTGGAGAAGAATCAGATCACAGCTTGGGGAGCCTGGCTCCTGGCTGAAGGATTGGCCCAGGGTTCCAGCATCCGAGTCATCCGGTAACAGATGCTTGTAGGGGCTGGGAAGGTGGGCGGGAGGCCACACCAACTCCCAAATCTAAAGGAACTCCCTGTAGGAGGAGGCAGGGCCTGGGTTGGAAACTATCAAAGGAGACTTGAACCACTCTAATAAGCATTTGACAGCAAGCGGACCTGGATCAAATCCCAGCTCTGCTGTATGCTAATTATACACTTTGTATTGGTAACTCCGCCTCTCTGAACCTCAGTGTTACCATCTACAAAATGAAAATGTTGATAGTAACTACCTTAGAAAGTTGTTGTGAGGACTAAATGAGTATAGAAAGCACTGAACCCAGGTTCAGCACCCATAGCTCAGTGGTTGGGGAACCGGCCACATACACCAAAACAGGCAGGTTTGAACCCAGCCCGGGCCTGCTAAACAACAATGACAACTGCAACAAAAAAATAGCAGGGCATTGTGGCAGGCACCTATAGTCCCAGCTACTTGGGAGGCAGAGGCAAGAGAATCACTTAAGCCCAAGAGTTTAAGGTTGCTGTGAGCTG
>CAUYPK010006699.1:0-33710 GCA_963574355.1 Loris lydekkerianus
AAACCCCCCAGGCAATTGAAGCAGCTTCAAAAATACATTACTGGGACTCGATCAAACTAAAAAGCTTCTGCACAGCCAAGAACACAGTAAGTAAAGCAAGCAAACAGTCCTCAGAATGGGAGAAGAAATTTGCAGGTTATATCTCTGACAAAAGTTTAATAACCAGAATCCACAGAGAACTCAAACGCATTAGCAAGAAAAAAACAAGTGATCCCATCGCAGGCTGGGCAAGGATTTGAAGAGAAACTTCTCTGAAGAAGGCAGGAGCACGGCCTTCAGACATATGAAAAAATGTTCATCATCTTTAATCATCAGAGAAATGCAAATCAAAACTACTTTGAGATATCATTTAACTCCAGTGAGACCAGCCTATATCACAAAATCTCAAGACCAGAGATGTTGGCATGGATGTGGAGAAAAGGGAGCACTTCTACACTGCTGGTGGGAATGCAAATTAATACATTCCTTTTGGAAAGATATATGGAGAACACTTAGAGATCTAAAAATAGATCTGCCATTCAATCCAGTATTTCCTCTGCTGGGCATATACCCTGAAGACCAAAAATCACATCATAACAAAGATATTTGTACCAGAATGTTTATCGCAGCCCTATTCATAATTGCTAAGTCATGGAGAAAGCCCAAGTGCCCATCGATACAAGAATGGATTAATAAATTGTGGTATATGTACACCATGGAATATTATGCAGCCTTAAAGAAAGATGGAAACTTTACCTCTTTCATGTTTACATGGATGGAGCTGGAACATATTCTTCTTAGTAAAGTATCTCAAGAAAGGAAGAAAAAGTACCCAATGTACTCAGCTCTACTATGAAACTAATTTAGGGCTTTCACATGAAAGCCATAACCCAGTTACAACCTACGAATAGGAGAAAGGGGGAAAGGGAGAGGAGGAAGTGGGGAGGTGGGTGGAGGGAGGGGTACTGGTGGAATTACACCTGAGGGGCATCTAACAAGGGTATATGTGAAACTTCGTAAATGTGGAATGTAAATGTCTTGGCATGCTAACTGGGAAAATGCCAGGAAGTCTATGTTAGCTATTGTGATGAAAATGTGTCAAATGGTCTGTGAAGCTAGTGTATGATGCCCCATAATCATATCAATGTATGCAGCTATGATTTAATAAATTAAAAAAAAAGAAATCAATATATAATCACCTACACATTCATATGAATGGTAAAACCTAACTATAGTCCAGAAAGAAGGACAGAATAGACGGGAAAGTAGAGGGAAGTGGAGGGAAGAGGCCGGGAGGTGGGAGGGTATTTGGTGGCACCTCATGTAATGTTCGTAATGAAATGTTACATTTCAAAACTATTAAGAATACAGTATAAATGTCTTACCATAGCAATTAAGTGAGACGATGGTTATGTTAATCAGTTTGATGTAAGCATTCCACATTATACATCACATCAGCACATTATATCTCACAAATGCATTAATTTGTAGTCATGATTTAATAAAGGAAAAAAGTTTACTATTTAAATTGCATGTAAATGTTATGTCCGTCCTGTATATGTGTGTGCTTATATATTTATTTATTTATTTATGTTTTTTTTTTCCAGTGACTCTTTTTTTTTTTTTTTTTAAATATGCACCATAGATGTGGCCCAACCCATCACCCTCCCTCCATCCAAGCCTCCCCCCTCCCTTCCCCTTCCTTGGTCCTTTCCTCATAGTCTTGTGGTATAGTTGGGTTATAGCCTTCATGTGAAAGCTATAGTTTAGCTTCATAGTAGGGCTGAGTACATTGGATACTTTTCCTTCCATTCCTGGGATTCTTTGCTAAGGAGAATATGTTCCAGCTCCATCCATGTAAACATGAAAGAGGTAAAATCTCCATCTTTCTTTAAGGCTGCATGGTATTCCATGGTATACATGTACCACAATTTGCTAGTCCATTCGTGGGTCGATGGGCACTGTTTCTTAAAATTTAAAAAAAAAAAAAGTCTCCTTAAAGAAGAAAATATATCAGTAATCCTTTCCTAATTACCTGATTGTTTTCGCTTTTTCACATTTCTTCACAGACTTTGTTCATTTGTATTCATATTTGAACATAATGGTAATCATGATCATCTTGTTTTTCACTTAGTTTCAACTAAAAGATATTCAGCCAGTGTGCATTGAATACTCACTAGGTGCTACATGTTTGCTGGTGAAGCTTATAGTCTTCCCTGGAGGAACTCAGGCCACCAGAAGAGACAGCCACATAAACAGATACAATTATTGCACATGGTAGAGAGCTTTTCGTTTCTCTAGATGTTAGATTTGTGCAGTGGTGGAATACAAAGCAGGAAAGGTCAACTGGGGAAAGTTGGTGAAGGTCTGAGTTGGCCATGTTGGGGAATTAGAATTTCCTCCTGTAGATGATAGGTTTTCAGATGACACTTGTTAGAATCCTGGTATCCACAGAGTTTCTTGTGGTTTCCTTTAGCGGTACTGTTTGGTCAAGTGTTTGGAGTGGGGACCTCCCTCTCCTGCTTCCCGCAGAGGAACTCTGCTGCCGCATTCATTGTAGCCTAAGCCTCATGAGGCCAAGCTGTGCTCATCTTTGCTTCACCACCGACTTCGCATCAGAAATCATGCCTCCCTTATGCAAGTTGCTGAATGAAGATGTGATAGATGGATTATTATTGCATTTTGCCCAAGATTTCATTAAGGAAAATGATTCTTAGAAAAGCTGCCTTAGAAATTATGGACTTGATGTTGCCTTTTATTTATCTGATATCAGAGTATAATTATCTTTCACTTTTAATGATTCCAATAATCTATACTTACTGTCCTCTTCTGTGTTATAGAAGGTTTTGTTTTTCACTAAAGATAAAGCAAAAGGGTTTTGAAACTTATATTTTGGGTTTGTTTGGTTTTTTTTAGATAGAGTCTCACTAAGTTGCCCTCGGTAGAGTGCCGTGGCATCACAGCTCACAGCAACCTCAAACTCTTGGTCTTAAAGCAATTTTCTTGCCTCAGCCTCCCAAGTAGCTGGGACTACAGGTGCCTGCCACAATGCCTGGCTATTTTTTGTTGCAGTTGTCATTGTTGTTTTCGCTGGCCCAGGGCAGGTTCAAACCCGCGAGCCTCGGTGTGTGTGGCTGGCGCCCTACCTACTGAGCTACGGGTGCCGTCTGAAATTTGTATTTTGAATAATGCTTTCTCCTTGTCTCTTGTTCTATTATGTTAGCTCTCATTGGTTTGAGAAACTTTTTTTAGGGTGAGCATGCCAGGGGCTTCCACTTGTGAAATAGTGGGAGCTTGTGGACTGAAAGGTGAGGTTCCTGTTTCAGTGGGAGGGTGTCTTAGAGTTCCCTTGCCTATGGTCTGTGTCTCATATACTGTTCATTTTTTTTCTCTTGCAGAGGTGGAATTTAACGTATCAGAAGCATTTGTACCTCTCGCCACCCCGAATTCTAATCACTCATCCCACATTGGAAATGACTCTGACTCGGGGACTCTTGAGAGGAAGCGGCCTGCCAGCATGGCAGTGATGGACGGGGACTTGGTGAAGAAGGAGAGGTGCGTTTAGACTGTTCACTTCCAAACCCACAGTTGATGACACATAGAAGACTTGTTAGACCTGCGGTGTCTGGTACTGGCTAGGTGGACGTGGGGTTTGAGTGGCCTCTATGCACCCATGACTAATAGAGTCCAGATAGATTAAGGAATTCTGCTGTAGGTTGTTCTAAGCATAGAGTAGGTGTGCAGCTTGTCACTTAACATTCGTACCATGTGTAGTCAAGCTTAACTTGATGGTCTGTGGTAAGCCCTACAGTGGGTCGGCATCATACACATGTCACGAATTCACCTGAATGTACTTGATTAGGGGAGAAAGAAGGAAAAGGAAAGATGAGTAGTGGTAATTAAGAATAATGAAGACTTTTTGTGGGCCAGGCAGGATGGCTTGCTTACACCTATAATCCTAGCACTCTGGGCGACCAAGGCTGGTGGATTGCTTGAGATCAAGAGTTCAAGACCAGCCTGAGTAAGAGGGAGACCCTGTCTCCACTAAAAAAAAGAAAAAACTAGCTAGGCATTGTGGCATGTGCCTATAGTCCCAGCTACTGAGGAGGCTAAGGCAAGAGAATTGCTTAAGCCCAAAAGTTTGAAGATGCTGTGAGCTGTGATGCCCTGGTATTCTACCCAAGTGATCAAGTGAGACTCGGTCTTAAAAAAAGAAAGAAACAAAGAAAAACTATTTGTGATTCTTGCCTTCAGATGCCAACCTAGCCAATGTGTATGATGAAATGCCACTGGATTGACCAGCAATGCTGAGACTTAAGAGGCTTGTTTGAAGTAATATGCTTTTCTTGAGTATGTAATACTACTAGAAATAGTTTTACATTAAAACTAAATGATAAGCTCTTATTTTGGTTGCCCAGTCTTATAGTGACGTGTGTTTTTTATTTGTTTTGCTTTGTTCGAGGTTTTTTTAACACATAGCAAAAATGCTTTACTTTCCTATTTTATCACTCTGAAATTCACATGATTCCTGTACTTACCTGAATCCTCATTCACACATTTGGTAGGGTTGCCTGATGACAAGTTATCATAACACATAACAAAATTAGCTTTCATATAGTTTAAGTTACAAAGTGCAGTGCTGTGAGTCTAGTTAGCACATGACAGACAGTTCTTGTACCAATGGCTCAGTGAAAACTAAGTCTTCCTTCTTCTCTATCCTGCAGCCACCATCCCCCAAAGCAACTATTTTTTCCAGGCTTATGTCTTTTTAGATGTATTCTTTGCACATGCACCTGTGACTGTTTCTACATTTCATCTTAATTAAGAAGCTATGTGGTGTGATTACCTTACACCTTACACTGCCACTGATAGGCCTTTTATACTTGGCTTCAGCCTCATCGGTCAAACACAGATTTGAGATGGGTATTAGGCACTATGGAAATAAACACATTAACATAATGTCACTCAAGGTGAGACCTGCCTGTTTACTTTCAGCTGTTCACACCCAAATTGATCAAAGATATTAATCAGTACCAGGTTTGTTGGCTTTGCTCAGGCTTAAAGCCAAGTGGAGTTGCTTGCCTTGGTAATAGGATGACCATTAGTGTGGTCCTTGCCGCTTCACTGCATGCTGGGCAACTTGGGTGGCTGTCCCCATGTGTGCTTTTAACACATGGGGACCCATGGGCTTCTGTCTCAGTAGTCAGCTTGCATGGTGTGTTGACTGTTTCTTCTTTCTGTGTAGCTTTGGTGTGAAGCTTATGGACTTCCAGGCCCACCGGCGGGGTGGCACCCTAAATAGAAAGCACATATCCCCTGCTTTCCAGCCGCCACTCCCGCCCACAGATGGCAGCACCTTGGCGCCAGCAGGCCCAGAGCCCCCTGCCCAGAGCTCTAGGGCTGAAAGCAGCTCTGGGGGTGGGATTGTCCTTCCCTCTGCGGGCATACTGGAGCAGGGGCCAAGCCCAGCCGATGGCAGGTAAGAAGGCTGGCTTCTGCTGGCAGCGAGGCTGGATGCCCCAGCCTTCTTGTGGTGCCTTTGGGCATGGCATCGAGACCCAAGGAGTCACCTCAGCATGGAGTGAGCCAGATTGGCTTTCACTGCTCCAGTTGGCAAAGGACGGAGAAAAAAACTGCAAATCGCTTGCTTCCTTTTCTGTTTTCAAAAGAAAGCAACATTTGTTTGCATTCTTTGCCATGCTGCTTTGGTGCTGGAGACGGGAAGCCAGTATGTGTCTAGCAGTATGATACGCCCCTCATACCTGTTTGATGTGTGCTGTCCGTGTTCATGTGCCATTTGTTTGCTGTCGTCCAGTGTGCTAACTAGTAAGCATTTGAATGTAGCAAGTTAGTTAAATGTTAGTGTTCCTGGCATTCATTCGTTTATTCACCCATTCATTAAGTCATTCGATCAAACACATTTACTGTGTAATTTTTATGTGCCAGGCACTGTACTAGTCACATGAGGTGACTGTGACTCCACCCACCCCCAGCTTTTATCTCATTAGAGAGTTGACACAAATCCACAATAGAGGATAAGATGGTTGATTATCTTAAAAGGCTCTTTTAGTTGTTTAACCTTTTGAAAACCTACCTGGAGTGGACTGCAAGTGTATAACAACTTTGAATAAAAGTTGTTCAACCTTAAACTTGAATTTTTTATAAATTGGCATTAATTCGGTTCTGCACACTGATCTGGGCAGATGACTACCAAGGGCGCGACTTCAGGTGGTATTTCTCATGGTTTGGAACTGGCAGCTGCTGTAAAAGATGAGCCCTGCGACAGAGTGTGTGCAAGGATTTTTATTGTCATTTGCTCTGCTTTGGCCATCTATGACACACTGAATGATCATATATAAAGTGAAGTAAATGTGCATAAAACAAGAGCAGCCTGCTGATTTGCACACTTTCCCCACTTAGTGAGGCGAATTTGCCTTGGGGGAACTCCTGTTACCTTCTTTGGGGTTGGTGAGGGAGAGCCTCCTAGTGTGTGAAGTTGCTTATGAGACAGGATTCTTGTTCGGTCATCACAGCTGGGCTTTGAATGGTTTGTGCATTCCTGAATTCCTTCTTATGTAATTTGGGAAAATTCTCTTTTCAGTTAGGAAAAATGAAGCCTTCAGATGTCGTAAGGCTTTATACGCACATCATAAGCTCCTTGTCAGTTTGTTAGTAACAGTTACCCTGTGCACATATCTGTTCTGGTTTAAATGTTTTTATTTGAGAAAAAAAGTATAAGTAAATTTCATACACTTTCATTCAGTTTGTTTAATCAAGGCTAGACATATTGCCTAAGACAATGATTAGTCCTCTCTGCAGAAGGACAAATGGAATGCTAGTCATCAGTCTGCTGTTTCTCATAGGATGTTCTATAGATGTTTTTGTGTGTATTTCGCTATCATCATTTACTCCAGGTGACCTTGATAAAATGTAGCTGTAATATTTCGTATAAAAAGGTCTGGGGCAGAAAGTAGGAAGCCTGAGTTCTGATCTCTATAGTGATACTACCAGTTCTGGACTTTGAGTAATCATTTAGCCTCTCAGAGTTTCTCTGTCCTCAAGTCCAAATTACTGATAATAACCAAGCACTTTACAATTTTGAGTACTGTTTTCTCATAGATTTTTTTTTTTTTTTTTTTTTTGAGACAGAATCTTACTATGTCACCCTCGGTAGAGTGCTGTGGCGTTACAGCTCACAGCAACCTCAAACTCTTGGGCTTAAGCAGTTCTCTTGCCTCAGACTCCCAAGTAGCTGGGACTATAGGTGCCCACCACAACGCCCAGCTATTTTTTTGTTGCAGTTGTCATTGTTGTTTAGCAGGCCCTGGCTAGGTTCAGACCCACCAGTCTCAGTGTATATGGCTGGTGTCCTACCCACTGAGCTACAGGCACCCCCCCATAGATTTTGTTTAGTTTTGTACAACATATATGTCAACATCCAGAAGCCCTTTCATGTTATTTAATCCTGCCCAATTTTAGTACAAACACAGTAGAACTTGAAATTTCTTGTTGGTTGCTTTGAAAGGGTTTCTACCATAATATTGAAGTAGCAGAATAGTTGGAGGCCAGTTCGATGCAATAAATAATCATACAATAAATATTTCTGCATGACACCAACTAAACAGTAGCTTTATAGGCCCAGTATGAACTATGAAAATTTCCAATCATCTCCTTCCCTGCCTGCTGAAGTGAAAACTCTCCCTCGAATCTTATATTTTATAGTACAGTATATTTAGCTTTTCTAGGTAGGAATGTCTGACATCTAACTTGACTTTTATTCCTCTCAGTCCTCCCAAATCCAAGGACTCCGTATCTGCACCTGCACCTGCACCTGCACCTGCCCCTGCACCAGGGAGAAACAGCAGTCAGATGACCAGTAGCCAAACCCAGGCCCAGGCGGCTGCTAGCTCCCACCAGCTCTCTGCTGGCCCAGCTCATAATGCTGTGGGGCATAGCCCTCATACTCTGCGGCGAGGTAAGTGGCCACCCTTCCTTCTTGCCCTTGGGGAAGGATGTGCAAACCTCCTTGAGGTAGTGCAAAGACTCAGGTATAAGGTTTCTGGGCAGATCTTTTTCAAGTCAATGATAAAATGGCAAGCAAGAAAATCAGTCATTAAAGAGAAAAATAATTGAAAAAGTAGAGAACAGAAAAGCAGACGTTTAAGAATGTGTTTTTTCTTAGGAACTACAAAGCTTAGCAAATAAAAAGTCATTTAAAAACACTCTTAGTTTTCTAGGACTCTGGTTGTTCAAGCCATCACTCTTTACTTCCTCTGCACCTCTGTACCACAGTCTCTGTACTACCCTGGTTTTGTGGGTCTAGGAGACACTATTCCCTCTGAACGGGGGTCAGGGCTTTCTGGGTTCTGATTAAATAATTTTGAACTATCCCCATTTATCTCCCCTGTATACCTCTACCCAGCAGCCAAAGAGATTACTCTAAAACACCAAGCAGATCATGTCATCTCTTGCTTAAAACTCCCCAGTAGCTTCCATGCAAACCTCCTGCCCTGGGCCCTGTGTGGTCTGGGCAGGGCCTCTTTCTAAGCCCAGCTCTTACACTGTCCCCCTCTCAGTGCACTCTGCTCTCCGTTCCTGGGATGCATTGAGCTCATTCCCTCCTAGGTATTCAGCACGTGTTTTCTTTTCCAGAATATTCTATCCCTTCCATTCACTTGGTTCCTTCTTATCATTCAGGACTCAGCTTAAAGGTCCCTTCCCCTGTGAGTGCCCCTTCCCAACCACCACCCAGTGTGAATTGGTGACCGTCTCCCATCTCCACCTCACACAAGTCATTCTCCAGCATGTCACTCTCCTTTATTTAGAGCATTTTTCTCAATCTGAATTTTATTGTTTTTTCTGCTCATTGCCAGTCTTACCAAGTAGCTCTTAGTGAGCTGGGATCTCACTTGTCTCATACACCCCAGGATTCCTACTCCTTGTACCCTTTCTGTCACAGAGGGGATAGTCAATAAATACTGTGGCCCTGGAAGCTCTAAGTGCCTTTTAGATCTAGAAAAACTGGGGATAGGGAATAGGGTGGCGCCTGTGGCTCAGTGGGTAGGATGCTGACCCCGTATACCAAGGGTGGTGGGTTAAAAATCTGTCCCAGCCAAACTGTAACAACAAAAAAAATAGCTGGGCATTGTGGTGGGCACTGTAGTCCCAGCTACTTGGGAGGCTAAGGCAAGAGAATCAGCTCAGCCCAAGAGCTGGAGGTTGCTGTGAGCTGTGACACAACGGCACTCCACTGAGGGTGACAAAGTGAGACTGTCTCTAATAAATAAATAAATAAATAAATACATACATACATACATAAAAGAGAGAGAGAAACGGGGGGTAATTCTGCCCCCATCCTGGAATATTTGGTAATGTCTGGAGTCATTTTGGGTTGCCAAAAATGGGGAGAGGGGTACTATTGGCACTTATGGCATTTAGTGGGTAAACATCCTATAATAAATGGATAATGTCAATAGTGCCGAGACTAGGAGACTGTGGTCTAAAAAGACACACTGTTCAATAAAGATGTTTCTAGAGCTACCTAAACTCCATGTGAAGCAGGGACCCCTGTATTTTAACTCCTCCCTGTATTTATTGGAGTCTGAATGATCCTTACTACAAAGTGACTTGTAGAAACAGGTGAATTTATTATTATAACAAGTACCTTTTGCACATAGTGAAAAATACATTGCTGAATCTATATTCTCTTTATCCCCTCTGTAACCAGGACTGGGAAAATAGAATAAATAGCAGTTTTGGCATTGAAAAGCCTCCAATTAGTTGGAATGATTAAATTATGACATGAAATATTCTTAGGAAAAAAATTACAAGGCTGCTTATTTAACCAACTATATAATATTATATTATGCATAGACTATTTACACAAGTGCCAAAGGAATTCAAGGTGATACGTATGCAGGCCCTTACAGAGAGAGGCAGGTAAACAGAGAAGGACTGAGAGGAGATTCCACCAGAGGCTGACAGGAACAACGGGCATCTTACAGCACATATGGGCATCTTATAGCAGAGACATATCTCTTACCCTAGGGTCAGGACCTTAGGTCAATGCATAACAAAAACCTCACAAGAGCAAGATTACTCTTGGGAAGCTCTGTGACGATGCCCTGTTGGAGTGTCAGTAAACCCAGAACTACATTTTATTCTCTTAACAGAGCTCAGCACTTCAGTTGTTGACTTGAGTTTGGGGGCAGTGTTGTACGGGGGAAAAAAAAAATGTTTTCAATGAGATTCATGGTCAGAATGGGAGATGTTGACACACGAGAGATGTGTGGGCTGCAGACCCAAGGCCCATCTGCTCACTCGCCACATAGGGACCTCTCTTTTTTTCTGGCCAAGCTCCTGTCTCACCTGTAAATGAATTCTCTCCTATAACATGTCTTTTTTTTTTTTTTTTAAGCATTTTTTTCTCTTTTTAAATTTTTATTGGTTGCAGTTTTTGGCCAGAGCTGGGTTTGAACCCGCCACCTCCAGCATATGGGGCCAGCGCCCTACTCCTTTGAGCCACAGGCACCACCCCCTATAACATGTCTTTGATAAATGCACCATAATGGGCAATAGCAAAGACACTGGTCTGACTGCCTGCAAGGACCCCCCCCCACAAGCTCTAGTAAGAAGCAAGGGTGGACAGGCCAGGAAGGGCAGAGATTGGTGCCCTAGAAAGCCAGGTTGGGCAGTGAAACAGTTTTTAGGAGGCAGAAGTGAAGGTTGAACTGTGTAGAGTGATGGGGCTCCGCCCAGAGCTGTGATGGTGTCCTCAGAGAGCTAGATGGGGCAGTGCTGGCTGTAATGAGCAGCGATTATGATCAAGGGAAAGGGCTCTGCACTCAAAAGTTTAAGTTCTAACTTTCCCCTAAATTCACAGAACTGGTTAATGCCACTGATTTGACCTTTCCTGATTTAATTCTTACACATGTATAGTAGAAATTAAAATACCTGCTCAAGGGGGATTGTGACATAGGACTAAATTGGATATGTCTGTCTGTGAAAGCACTACCTTTACAAAGCATTACACAAATGTTAGTGTAATTTCTACAAATTATAGACAGGGGGGCAAATTCAGTACACCGCTTTGTTGCAGACCCCCCCGTCATCCTTCTGAGTGCCATCCTCGCCTCTGGGCTCCCCTGTCCTTACTGGTGTCTCCAGTGATCCTTGAGGGAGATTAGTCTTCTCTACCTGGATTCCAGGTACAACTCTGTTTTTAGATTAAGACTCTTCCTCATTGCCACATTCAGAGTCTTTCCTGCTTCCTCCAGTCACAGGTCCTAGACGTCCTCGCAGGATGAGTTTGATTTTGTCCTACATTGCTTCTGCTTCCCAGCACCTCTTAGGTGGTCCTAGGCGGGGCCCTCTCACTGGCACACTGCTCTCATGCTCCCTCTTCTAATTCCCTCTGAATTTACAATTCATACTGCTTAGAACAGAAAACTAGACAGTTTTCTAAAAAGTTGGTTATGGCAACCAGATTACAGCTAGTGTTCCAAAGATCCCTTCCTTTGTAAGCTGGTTGGTTGTTTCTGAGGGAAAAGGTCTTCTGAGTTCCAGGATTGAAAGTTCTAGGCCAGGATAGAAACGCAGATTTTTTTCAAATCCTTTCAAATCCTGAATTCTGGGACCTGTGAACAGGGAGTCAGGTGGTGTAGGAAAGAGGAAGAGGAAAGAGTCCAGGGAGTCTCTTTCTGCCATTTACAAGCTGTGTGACCTTTTATAAAACACTTGCTCTCTCGAGTCCTTGATCTTCTCCACTGTGAAATGGGTATAACTATGCCTGTGCTGTAGTGATCTTAAGAGATAGAAATAGAGTAAGGGCCTAATTGGCTACTGATGGTATGTGAACAGTGACACACGTTTGTTTCTTTCCTTCATTTCCTTCTCTTTTTTTTTTTTTTTTTTTCTTTTTTAGATAGAGTCTCAAGTTGTCACCCTGGGTAGAGTGCAGTGGCGTCACAGCTCACAGCAACCTCAAACTCCTGGGCTTAAGCGATTCACTTGCCTCAGTCTCCCAAGCAGCTGGGACTACAGGTGCCCACCACAACACCTGGCTATTTTTTGTTGTTGTTGCAGTTGTCATTGTTTTAGCTGGCCTGAGCTGGGTTCGTAGCCGGCACCTTACCCACTGAGCTCCGGGCACCGTCTTCTTCTCGTTTTCTTGGGAGATCAATAGAATCTCAGCAAATTTGGAAAAGGCTCAGGTATCTCTTTTCTCTCCACCACTCTCAGTCTCCAGATTAGTTTTTTTTCATCAACCCTCCTCAGTACCAAAGTCAGAGCCCTGATCTCAGCTGTTGTAGGAAGGAGAGTGATGTGATTTAGCTGTCATTAGAGAAATAATTATGAGGTGGTTCTTCCAGTTTTATTTGTACTTGTATCCACAATGTATCTGTTGATGCAAATGATTCTAGAATTGATAGAATTTCTATTATTAAAACAAAAAACAAACCCTCATGTTGTAGTGACACCCCCCCCATAAAATTGTTTTCGTTCTGCTTCATAACGGTAATTTTGCTACTGTTATGAATCATGATGTAAATATCTGATATGTAGGATGGTCTTAGGTGACCCCTATGAAAGGGTCGTTCAACTCCCAAAGGGGTGGCGACCCACAGGTTGAGAACCACTGCTTTAGGAGAAGGTAGCCTGGGGCAAAGGGCCACCGTGTGTAAGAGTAAAGCAGTCATGCATGGAAGCCGTCCCTCCCAGCTGCTCTTGCGTCCCTCCCTCCCTCCTCACACTCTCAGGTCATGAGTGATGGCCCCTGACAGATGGACTGATGAGCAAGCTCAAGGCAGTGCTGCCCTGTGGGTGCTCAGCCTCTGGTGACTGGGTTTTCTTCTTATTGAACCTTTAAAATGATAAGCCTTAAATTAGGCCTCTGTGTGTATAATGTACTTAATTTTTTTTTAATTTAAACTTGTTATTTTGGAATAATTTTGCAAAGGTAATACTGGAGTTCTCATATTCCTTTCACCTAGCCTCCCCTGTTGTTAATATTTCATGACTTTGGTACCTTTTTTTACAGCTAAGAAACCAACTTCAGTCTATTACTATTGACAGATCTCCATATTTTATTCAGATTTCCCTCATTTTTCCACTAAAGCCCGTTTTCTGTTCCAGGAAAACAACATTGCATATCTCCTTAGTCTCCTCTGGTCTGTGACGGTTTTTCCGTCTTGTCTTGTTTTCTCATGGCCTTGACAGTTCAGGGCAGTACTGGTCAGGCACTTTGAAGAAAGTCCTTCAATTTGTGTTTGTCAGATGTTTTTCTTATGATTAGCCTGTGTCTTTTGGGAGTGGAAGACACAGGGTGAGGTGCTCTCCTGACCATGTGCCATCAGAAGTATATGATGTCAGGGTGGCTTATTACTGGTGAGGTTAACCTTGGGCTCCTGCCAAAGTGATGTTGACACCTTGTTCTTGCTGAAAAGGGTTTCTCTGTCTTTGTGCAGCTGTTAAAAAACCTGCTCCAGCACCTCCGAAACCAGGAAACCCACCTCCTGGCCATCCTGGGGGCCAGAGTTCTCCGGGAACATCTCAGCAACCACCCAGTCTGTCACCAAAGCCATCTACCCGAAGCCCCTCTCCTCCCTCCCAGCACCAGGGCCAGACTCCAGGCCAGCCCGTGGCCCCCTCCCAGCTCTCTGCACCCCGGAGGTACTCCAGCAGTCTGTCTCCAATTCAAGCTCCCAGTCACCCACCACCGCAGCCCCCAACCCAGGCCACACTGCTGATGCACACCAAACCCAGTAGCCAAGGCCTTCCCACCCCTATGGCCTTGCCCAGTGAGCACGGACTCGAGCAATCATCTCACACCCCTCCCCAGACTCCAACGCCCCCCAGTACTCCACCTCTAGGAAAACAGAACCCCGGCCTGCCACCCTCTCAGACTCTGGCGATGAGTAACCCTGAGTCTGCACAGCCACATGCTGGAACCTTACCAAGACCAAGACCAGTACCAAAGCCAAGAAACCGACCCAGTGTGCCCCCACCCCCCCATCCTCCTGGTGCCCACTCAGCTGGGGATGGCAACCTTACCAACACTGCACCAACAGCTTCCAAAATAGTAACGGGTAAGTAGGAAATGAAGCCTGGATTTCCCCATCTGCCCCTCATTACTTTCATACTGCTTTCCTTCATTTAGGCTTTGATTTGTGGCAGGGGTCGGCAAACTACACCTGCAGGCCAGACCTTGCTTGCAGCCACTTTTTGTAACTAAAGTATTGTTGGAACACAGCCATGCCCACTTGTTTCCATACTGTCCATGGCTGCTTTGGTGCTAAAACAGCAGAGTTGACTAGTTGTGGCAGAGATTGTATGACCCGCAGAGCTGACAAGAGGTACTACTCTGGCCCCTTTAAAGTTTACTGTGCCCTGATTTGTAGGTGCATGTGTGTTTAAGATCTATCTGCATTTACATTAAGTATAATGACTTTTTTTTTTTTTTCTTTTTTGAGACACAGTCTCACTCCATTGCCCTTGGTAGAATACTGTGGCATTGTAGCTCAAGGCAACCTCAAACTCTTGGGCTCAAATGATCCTCTTGCCTCAGCCTCCCAAATAATAGGAACTACAGGCATCTGCCACAATGCCCAGCTAGTTTTCCTGTTTTTGATAGAGATGGGGTCTCGCTTTTCCTCAGGCAGATCTCAAGCTCCTGAGCTTAGGAGATCCACCCACCTCGGCCTCCTAGAGTGCTGAGATTATAGGCGTGAGCTACAGTGCCTGGCCTAAGTATGATGACTTTCAGTGCAGAAGGAAGGTGTTACACAACATGAGCATAAAATTCATTGAAGTTAATACTTCATTAAAATTCTTATTTTCCTTCTAATAGTAAAAATGTTCACAATAAGTGAAGAATTTCAGGTATAACTTTAAAAAACATGATTTATGCCAAATTGGGATGCTTGGGCATGAATATGCTCAGGACATGATGGAATCAGAGTGCCTGCCTCAAATGGCTTGGGAGCAAAGAGTCAAGATTTTCTTATAATTTCGATGGAAACCTGTTTTGGGGTGGTGGTGATTATACAGATTTCAGAGGGCTACTTAATGGGATATTTTCTATAGGCAGTCTAGAACATGACCATTTTATTTAATTATGATTTTTAAAGAATTCTATCCCAAATGCTGTAATTTACTATTAAAAAATTGATAGTTTTTTTTTTCTAATGTGTTTTTTAAAAATAGTGATTAGGAGCCTCAAATCATTTTTTTTTATGATTTTAATCATAAAAATCAGCCTGATTTTAAATTGTTCTAAGTGGAGGCTTTTTGGGGAAAAAAGCTAAAATGTACCTCTCTGCTCTCCAGCTGCATCAGTGGCTTCTCAGCTGACAGTGATCCAAGAGTATTCCCCAGACTGGACCCCAGTGATGAGGGTTCGCTAACTCTGAAAAATATCTTTTGATAACTTTTTTCAGGAATATGATACATAACTTGCAAGTGTTGTAAATGCTTAATGACATTTTTCTGATACTTTTATTTTGAAAACCACAAAGCCACATTGGTTTGTCTGTTTGTTTGTTTCCCACTAGATGCCCTTCCTTCTGCCCTCACAGGTGGGGAAGGTTTCCGGGACTAAGGTCTGTAAGCCCCCAAGCAGCCCGTGCTGCAGCTCCAATGTGCCTGCTTAGCCGCGTTCCGCATTTGTGCTTTTCTTTTTGACTTTGTGCTCGGGAGCGGCCGTCTGACTGCTGGGCCGTGGCAGTCAGTGGGCCAGCCCTTCTATAGCATGTAGACATTCGTTTTGTTTTCATCAGAAGCACTTTGAGCTGCAGTGCTCTGAATTCAAGAAGTAGATGTCAGTAGACTAAGAACATCATTTCCAGCTGCTCGATAAGATACTAAGAATACCTTCTTTATTTTTGGTAAGCCTGTCACTGCCCGCTGCTCCTCCCAGTGTGATTGGCCTGTCATTGGCTCATCAGCCTCCCACAGATGAGGATCCGATGCAGTCAGGATGCAGTCAGCACGGAGCATTGTGTCCTTTGTGTCTTGAGCTTTCATTTTTTTTTTTTTAACTCTTAAGTGCAAGTTAACTGCATGGAGCTTAATTTAATGTTTAAAATTGTCAGGATTCTGCCCGCCCCAAACGTCTTCCTTCAAGGATCCTACTGAACTCTTTTAAATTCTTTTGTATTCTATCATGCTTACGTTTGCTTTCTTAAACCGTATGAGCTGTTTAAAAGGCATTGTGAGCTCAACTGAATCTGCCTTTGAGTCCACATTCGGATGGTGGAAGGCTCTTATTATGTGTACAGGTGCCTTTATCAGCTGATTTGAGCCTTAAGCCTTTTGTGAGCTCCTTAGCCAGAGGGCTCACAGCCTTGGTATGAGTAAGACTTTCTGTAGAAACCAGAAGGGGAAAACCAGAGTGCAGCCTTTAAAATGAGGAGGGCCCAGGCCTGGTTCCACCTTCGTGACTCCTTGATGATGAACCCAGAAGTCTGGGATGCCCAGTTGGGTGTAAAAGTCATTTACAGAGTAAGCCTTAGCCAAGGCTGAGCCTTTTAATACTTTCATACTTGATACACAGCAAAATGTTGTTCCCAGATCTTTCCTTTTATTTAGATGGAAAACTATGAACCAGAATTATGCCTGTTCTTATTAATAACACTGTCACCTGGGGTGCCTTTAGTATGGAAGGGTATTTTTTGATCCGCTGTAACACCGTAATGAACTGTATTGTTAGAAGTGAAATTTTACATTTTTCCTTTTGTTGTTAGCTAAATATTTAGCTAATTCCATACTGTGAATTCTCCTAACTCAAGAAATTCCAGGTCACCACGATTATTTTTATGTTGCAGAATTAACTTTTAATATTTTAAAATCCCCTGGACTACTATTGGAAGTACACAAAAAACCAGTATTTGGAATTTATGACTCCTCTATTAACCATTCTTGGGTATAACTACTGGGTTTTTCAAAAAGGAAAAAATGTAATTTCATTGGACAGAGCAGTTCTTTATTATGACATCATATTTTCACTTGGAAAACTTTATGCAGACAAGTTATTCATTTAGAGCATTTTGTCGTAAAGAGTTGGATGAAGGCATTAAGATAAACTCTTGGGAGAGATTGTTCCTGCCAAGCTGGTTTGGCAGCCAGCCTCTGGCAGCTCAGCACCAGTGCTGGAGAATGGAGAGATTCTGGCATCATTTTGAGTCTCCTCTTCATTGTAACTTTAGAGAGCAGTAGAGTTTTTTAATTCCCAAGTAGCTATTTTTAAAGTAATAAGTTTCAGCAAAGAGTATTCTAATTTAAACATTTTATTAAATAATTTAGATGTATGACCCGCCATATTCAGTAGGAACTGAAATTGGAATATTTAATGGTAAGGAAAAGGCATCTGATTGGCCAAAGCACTTCTTGTTACTTTTTGATCATGTTTGTGCACTAATGCCTGTTACTAACCAGTCACCCTAACCCTGCTTGCTTGCATCCCCATCCCCACTGACTAATAGTGCATGCCCTAAAGGAGAACTGGCTTGGTCATGCTTGCTGCCAATTGTCCTGAATACGGAGTGTGTGCACAGACATGTAACAGGTGGTCACAGGGCTGGCCTTTTCACTTCTTTAATTTCCATTCTTTCTGTATCAGACAGGCTTGAGGTATAGTAGAAAGAATGCATGCTGTAGAGAGCATGCATCGAGCATGCCTGAATTAGAATTTCAGCTCTGTCTAGCATAAGCAGGGTACCGCCTGGTTGATCTGTAAAGTGGTAACACCTGTCACAATTGTTGAATGGGTTAAATAAAATAGGAAAGCCCCGATTACAGTTCTTAATATAGAGTCGGTCTGAATGAATGATAATTATCACCATTTTTATCTACAAGAAAATATTTTTAAACAAAGTTACATATTAGAATCATATATCAACATTTTAAAAACTCACATGCCCAGGCCCAGCCTTCTAGAACCCAGACACAGTTCAGGGGTAGGGCTCAGACTTCTGTATTTTGATTCTGATGTACCACTTGGTTTTCTTAGCATCAGTTCCTTCAGGGGTTAAAAAGACAATACTCTGTAGGAGAAGAAAAGAAATATTTTCGTATGATTTAGTGAGCCTGAGAATACCTATGAGTCATTCATCCACCATAGGCAGACCAAATCACTCACTTAATAACCACAAAACTGGATACTTTGCTGTCTCTCATAGTGTTTTCTTTTTAAACCAAGCTCTCTTACTATTATAGTGTGAAAGTAATGCATTTTTTTTTTTTTTAAAGCATGGATTTTTGTTTATTTTAAGGCAGGGTCTTACTTTATCATCCCCAGGCTGAAGTGTGGTGATATAATCAGAGCTCACTATAACCTCCAACTCCAAGGTCAAGCAATCCTTCTGGCTCAGCCTCCTCAGTACCCAGGCACACACCACCACATCCAGCTACTTCTTTTTGTTTTTCATAGAGACAGGTTTCACAATGGGGTCTTACTAGGATGATCTCAAACTCCTGGCCTCAAGTGATCCTCTCACCTCAATCTCCCAGAGTTCTGGGATTTATAGGTGTGAACCCCTGCACCTGTCCAAAGCATGGATATTAAAGAAAATTTGAGAAATAGAAATAATAAGTTTTAGTTCTACAATTAAAGGAATTTGTAGTTGGTTATTTTTTTCCTTCTAGATTTTTTTCTAAAAGATAAGGAAGTGCATTTGCATGATCATAGTTATTTGGCAGGTAAAGACTTTGATCCTGTGTTTTTATTTTACTTGGCATCATATACTCTTTCCTATGTGATAATATAGTTTTTATAACCATTTTTTTCAGTGACTGCATAATATTTCATCAAGGAGATGTATTATCACTTGTATTATGTAGTTGGCCATTTGAGTAGCTTCTATATTTGCAGTTTATTATTTATTTATCTATCTATTTTGGAGACAGAGTCTCACTATGATGCCCTGGGTAGAATGCTGTGGTGTCACAGCTCACAGCAACCTCCAACTCCTGGGCTTAAGTGATCCTCTTGCCTCAGCCTCCCAAGTAGCTGGGACTATAGGTGCCCGCCACAATGCCTGGCTATTTTCTTTGTTGCAGTTGTCATTGTTTAGCCAGGTTCGAACCTGCCTGCCTCACTGTATGTGGCCTGCGCCTTAACTGGTGAGCTATTTGCAGTTTATTTTTAATAAATAGATGTAAGAATCATGTTAAGATAGACATCTTACATGTTAAGATAGACATTAAGACTTAAACAGAATCTCTCCATGTGCTATAATAAAAGAAAGTTTCGACCACATTAATGTGCACAGCTATGATTTAATAAAAAAAATAAAAATAAATAAAAAAATAAATAAATAAAAGAAAGTTTCCTCAAAGCCTCTCATATATAGAAAGTCTCTCATAGCCCTAAAAAAAATCAGTGTAGGATAGAAAGAAGCCATTCCCACAGATGCCAGGTGTGAGAAGATGGATAGATAGTGGGAAGAGGGAGTTTATTCATCATGAGGAATTATGTCTGAAGCACTTAATTTCAAGGGTATGTTTAGATTCATTACTTGTCAAAGTAGCTATCAGAATAACCTTGGATTTTTTTGAAGGGTTGGTTTACAACCTAAAGCAATATTCAAAATTGTTAACATTAACAAATCCTCTAGAACAGTAGTTCTCAACCTTCCTAATGCCGCAATATATTTTCATTGTTACAAAGGAATCGCGACCCACAGGTTGAGAACCACTGTTCTAGAACCATACCCTAAATTATAAAATTCCTTGGATATCTACTTCTGTTTTCCTAGATAGATTTTTTCAGTTCAAGAATGAACATATGTTACATTTGTTAGAGTCCTAAATCTACAGTGGATCATATCACATTCTGCCCTTGGGCTGAGGCTGGTTACTAGAGGTCTCTCTTGAGATGGCTTGTTTTTTTTTTTTTTAATTTAGTATCAGTCATAAGAATTTAACTCTACATTAAAAAAAAAAAAAAGAATTTAGCTCTATATAGTACATAAATACTTAAATACCATCCCTTGTTGGAAAGCACATAATATACAAATTCATGCAGAGAGGATTAAAAGTGTTTTAAAAACAACAACGGGTTTTTACAGGTACCCTTCTAAAATAACTTTTTTCTCCTTTTTATAACAATAAATCTGTTTAAGACTCAAATTATTATTTTCCTCAGGTAAGATCTTCTACACCCAAGGATATATTCTACAAACTCCTCTAGGAGGGACAAACTCTTTTAGGGAAGAGAGATACTGTTCCACGGGTTCAGAACCAGAGTCCCATCAATCTGGCTTTGATCTCTTGAGTCCATATGGGCTGTGTCCCCTTTGGTGAGGAGTAGAACCTCTGAGTCCTGTTACCTCTACAGTGGCACTAATGCTGCCTTTGGATTATTGGATGGTTGGTTGGTCAAGAGAGATAGTGTGATAATGTGTGTGGAGCAGTTAGCATAGTCTCTGGGATATATTATAGCAAATGCTCAGTAATGTTAGCTAAAGTGAGAAAGATTAGGCTCTGTACACATTGCCGTAATTCTTACTACTTTTTAATGTATAAACAGATTCATTGTTTTCTTTCAGAAAAGGATTCATGTAAGGCTGAGGGAGAGGCTGGGGCAACCAGATGGGGAAGCTGGGAAGCAAGGAAAGGAATTTCCCTTATGCCTCACCAAGAATGTTTTTCCTGAGTATATAATTAGTGTATTCACTATAGTTAAAGAAATTCAGAAAAGTATAACTAGAGATAATTTACATGTGATGTATTAGAAGAGAAAGATAGCAAGTTTGTCCTGTGGCAAGAGTCAGTGGCCAGTCGGTGTTAGCTTGCATGTCAGTACAGGTATTAATAAGTAGAAATCCACCTGGCAGACGCAATGCCTCTGTGTCATTCCCCACCAAGTCATGTTTGTTCCATGATTTCTTGTAAACTCTTTGGGGTGAGAATAGACACTGGCTGGTAGCATCATGAATTTTGTTGGGTAGTCACTATGAAAGTTTTGAGACAGACTGTGTCATGGTCCCTTATTTCGCTTCCGAGAAGCACAGTGGACAGTGTCCCTTCTGATTCACCCACGCAAGTTTCAACTACTCTGCTCATCAGTGTTGCTGGGAGGGCTTCATTTATTTTTGTCCACATGGATTTTATGTTTGATTTTTGTTTTTCTCAAAACTTTTATACTGACCTATGTAGTAGGAAAGGGATTAAATTTGCAGTTTTTTTCTTACTGCTTTCTAGACATGGCTACTTCTTTGCCTGAGTATGTAAGAAGGGAGATAGGAAAGATGGTTCATTAGATGACTCATCATTTTCCCTTTCATGTGTCCAGCTACAAAACTTATTAAGCATCTGCTATCTGCCAGTCTGTTTTAGGCATTGAGGACTGTGAACAAGACAGACGTGGCCCCTGCCCTCATTGACTTCTGTTCTTCCAAGGACAAATCTGAGATAGCTTCTGTCCTGTGCATTGATGCCACGTTAGGCCCCACACCACTGGATGGTATAATTCAGGTGGTTTTAGACTGTCTTGAGATCTAAATTATGGGAAATAACATGTAGCACCTGAAGTCTCTGGCACCTTGGCACCTCTGTAAATCTAGACTTTCATTTGAGTTGTGATGTCGAGGAAACCTTGAGGGACACACCTGCCACTTTAGCAGTCACTGGGAGAAAGGGGTGCCCCAAGGAGTGAGTAGGTCTCGCAGCTCAGAACTGTAGGGATAAAAGACAGTCTCAAAGCAGTGTGCCTCCCGGAAGTGCACCTGCATTTGCCAGCAATGCCTGAGTAGCAGGGAGCAGGTAACATGTGAATACTGTCAAACCAGCTCCCAGCACGCATGGTGTAACTTTGCACAGCTACAGAAAAGCAGCCCTTAAGCATAACCACTTCCCCAGCAAACCCACTGCCCCCGCCCTGTTCCCTACCATGACTAGTAACCCAACAAATCTAATCACCTCTTAGCTCTTACACCAGCCCTAAAATATCTAACGAGGGTCTCAGAATTTTTTAGGGCCCACATCTGCTAGAAAAGCAAACCCTTCATCTGGTTTAGGGCCTGGCTTTCCTACTTGACCATGGGCTTCATTAAAGGTGCACCTGTCTCATTCAGTCTTGTGTCCTCAGAAGGTAGAATACTGCTTGGCACATAGTAGGTGCTCCGTAAAGATTTGCTTATGAACGACTAAGTCTGAGACCCACTGGTCTCTCTGGAACAAAAGCTATAATTGATGAAGGTGTCTTTTTGTGAGCGTAGGAGTTTGGGACAATGGCTTGAGGACCATGTATTTGCTATCTCGCTAAAGGAATTTCAGCCAACAATCTACCCAGAAGGAAAAGAATCCTTTTATCCTAAGGACACTTGTACTAGACCGTTTATTGTAGCTCAATTTACAATCGCCAAAATGTGGAAACAGCCTAAATGCCCACCAACCCAGGTATGTATTAACAAGCTGTGGTACTATTCAGCCATTAAAAAAAATGGAGACTTTACATCCTTTGTATTAACCTGGATGGAAGTGGAAGACATTATTCTTAGTAAAGCATCACAAGAATGGAGAAGCATGAAGCCTATGTACTCCATTTTGATATGAGGACAATTAATGACAAGGTCATGGTGGGGGTAGGGGAAGGGGAAAGCAGAGAGAGAAAGAAGGAGGGAGGGATGGGGAAAGGAAGAGCAGAGAGAGGGAAGGAGGGAGGCGGGTGGGGCCTTGGTGTGTGCCACACCTGTGGGCAAGACAGGATTGCAAGAGGAACTTTACCTAAAAATGCAATCAGTATAACCTGGCTTATTGTACCCTCAATGAATCCCCAACAATAAAAAAAAAAAGAGAAAGAAAGAAATCCCATGGGTAATTCACACTTAACATACATAAAACTGAACTCTTTATCCTCCTCCAAAGGAATTTCTACCGCCTTTTTGTTATCTCAGATATGAGCACCTGTGTACACCTGCTCATCAGGCCTGAAAACTCATCATTCCTCACATCAAAACTGTCATCAATTCCTAGTGATTTTTCTTAGTAAACATTGTTTTGGTCTTTTAAGGTATTAGGAACATACATTATAGTTTCCGAAGTATATTGCCCCATCCCTACTACTGTTGGCTTGGTTCAGGCCTTGGTCCTTTCTTCCCTGGGTAGTGTTAGTGAACTCCTAGCTGAGTTCAGATGCTTCATCTGCACTGTATCTGGGATGGTCCCCTCAGAACTTGTGTGTGATCATATTTGGGAAGAAAATGAATCTCTACTTTACCCCATGCATTGTGGTAATAGTGCATTGCCATGGTCATAGCTATTTTACTGGCCGCTGCTTCCCTCAGACCAAATCTCTGAGTTGGGACTGTGGAACTAGCTCTCTCAGTGATACCCTTGTTCTAGGAGCTGAGCTCTTGATGAAGGAGATAGTCACAGCAGCCTGCGTTTGTCTTGATTTACCTCTTCTACTGTGGAGCTACCTCCTTATGAGTTGGGGGTGAGAATCATCAGGACATCAGTATTTATAGCACTCCAAATCCAAGGAGAACTTCTTTTAGGGGCTAGGTAGAAGGGATTCCCCCAAGGCTATAACTGCTATAGCCCGGGACTTCGCATCAAGCAGCTGGGGCAGAATGAGAAATACTGCTGTTGTGCTCGTTGGGAAGGAAGCCCTCCAAATAGGAATTGTAGGGAGTATAAACCTGTGTTCTTGACTGTAGCCATCTGGAGTCGAGTCTACCTTATTGAGTTACCTTGGGAGGGTAGAGGAAGGGAGCCATCTTGGTTCAAAATAATGATACCATAGACTCTTGACATGTCTTTGTACTGAGTTTTCATAAGTTTTCTTGCTAAATTTCAGTTTAGGTTTGTGAAAATAAATATGAGATTTTTCTTGTCCTAACTCAAAAATACCTGAAATTTTATATGCTGACGTTAAGTATATTAATATGTTACTCTTTCTATAGGCTTGAAGCAACAAGGACTGTGTTTTTTTCATAATAAGAGTTTACCTAGTTATATACTTCAGAAACCCCTCTTTCGATCTTATACATTGGAATAATCATAATCTTTGTTTATTTGACATTGATTGAGTATAGTATCTGATTTTATGTAGCATGTTATTAGGTAGATAGTTTTTTTAACCCCCAAATGCTAATGAAAGTGGTTTAATGTTACAGGAATACAAGCGCAAGTTGGCCAGAGTTTCCCTGGTGCGCAAAGAACTCAGGTCCCGGATCCAGAGCCTGGCAGACTTATCTCGATTGCCCAATGTCACTGGCAGCCACATGCACCTGCCCTTTGCTGGGGACATATACAGTGAAGACTGATGACCAGTCTTTTCCCAGTCCCAGGACTTTGCAAGAAACAGAGACAGGTTAGGTGGACAGTCCTGTAGCATTATTTTTGTATATTGTTGCGAGAGTAAAACTTAACAAAAGAAACAAGTAATTTATAAAATTGTTTAAAATGTTGGTTTGTTTACTATTTTATTGGTAAGTTAACATGACTTAGCTTAAACAAAGTGATGATCTCTGTGTATTAATAAGCTCACAAATAGTGATTATTTTCAGAAGATCTTTTTGTAAAGTTTTTTGATCCAGAACCTTGTGAGAAATTCCATGTTTCTATTTCTTCATGTATTTTCAGTTGTTTTTCTTTATTTTCTTCAGTATCTAATCACTGTATACTATATAATTCCTGTAGGGGAATAATTAATCAGGTGGAGACTTTATTGTAGTATAGTTAGGATTTGATTGTAGAAGGGACTAAATGCTCCAACATAATTTTTACCCTTCTCCCCAAACAAAATATCAATTCTGTGCCTCTCTATGCCTTTGTTTCCTTACTCCCTAGAGGTCAGTAATTTAATTTAACACTAAACATGGATGTCAGTTTGAAGTTCAGATCAAAGCCTGCAGAACTTTTCTCTGATAGCACTGTGGGGGTTCCATTCTAACTGCTGATGTAGAACAAAAATTGTGTTAAATTCATTAAACTGTTCAGAATTTTTTTTTGAGTAGATTAATATGGAAATGCTTTGGAAATGTTATAAATTTTGACATTCTACCAAAAGGATAACTTTGTTTCTGGAACTGATTTCTATTTGTCAAGTCAATCTCCCCTTAACATCATGATCCCTTTAACAAAAAGTTTTCTGCAGAATGGAAAGACCCATGAAATAATGATACTTTCATTATTCCCTTAGCCATATAAGTTTAAAAACAATAGTATTTTTCGCTTTAGTAGATTAAGAACACAATATTCATTGATGTTCAGTAAAGTACCTTGGAACAGTTTAAATGTTCCTGAAGGGTTTTCAATGACTGTGTATTTGGCAGTTATCCCACACTATAGGGGAGATCTGGTAAATTTCATATTTGTAGATTTATAGTTAGCAAAACAAATGTACCTTTACCTTTTATTTCCAACCCTGTGTCGTTAGAGCAGTTGCATGCTCTTCTGCTTTCTTTTTAAAGCACATTGTTAAGCTGTAAAGCTATGGATTTGTATTTACTAATGGCTTCAGATAAATATTTTTTTCATTCATTGCTTTACATTTTAGACATTTTTCTTCTCACTGTAAGCAGATTCAAATTAGTCAATAAAACATCTTTTAAATCCCAGAAGCCAATTATGTCTCACTATTCCGAATGGCTTCACTCTATTTCTCAACATTAGAGATTATAGTAAAAATTAATTAAGTGTGAAAAAGGCAAACGTTTATTTTTAATAGCCAGTAGTTTCTGGAAACAGTGCTTTTAACAGTTTGACCTCTCTCTGAAGCAGAGACGCATATAAGTAGTCCCCATCCATATATAGCTTATATTCCAAAGTTTTTTAGTCAACTTTTGGGACTTGGGGTATATTTTCTCATAGAAACAATAGTTTGGTTCTCTAATACTATCACTGAAAGCTCATTTGGGAACCTAATCCACTTAATCATGAATGTACTTAACTTGTAATGTGGTTGACAGACTGTTAATAATAGATCCTAACTAGCATTTGTAGTAACACTCTAAAGAAGCAGTGTGCACCAGTCAGACTCAACACGGGGGTCTGCTTGTGCTCTGTGCCTCAGTCCTCAGGTATTGGAGATGGAGGAAAAATATTCAGCAGAGGAGGGAGAGGTAACAAGTGCACAATTATAAAACCTGGTTATATGTGTTACGAAAGTATACCAAGTAAGTTTTTATCGCTATTAAGGTGAAAGCAGAATCTCTGTGTTAATTTATTTTCAATATCTTGACCTTATTTATGATCTGCTAAAGTGATTTATCCATTCAAAATATGTATATTTTTCCCATTTAAAACTAATTTATAAACTATGTAGTCCTGGGAAGATTAGAAATCTTTTAGAAGTTTGTTGAAATATTTTCACCGTTTCAAACAGACTTCTGACTTAGATACTAATTTTAATGTCAGTATCTGCTCTAAGTATTTATGATAAAAATGCATTATTTTTTTAAAGAGCTTGATAAGATTTGTGATAAATGATAGTATCAAGAACCTGAATCCCACCTTTGACCAATCCTCTGTAAACCTCAGTTGTTGGTTAACTCATTAGTTGAATACAGACGGTATGGTCTGGTGTAGAAGTCATGTCTTCAGCCTTATGGTTAACATGGTAAGCCTTAGCAGTAAACAGTCTTCCTTTCTAGAGGAAAGACTACATTTTCTCAAGAAATGAGGTTAGATAGGGGTACTATAATACCAAATTCTAAATCATGAGCATTTTCTCCACTGTGTAACTGAGGCAATTCATGCATCTTTGAGTACAGTTTGGCCTGGCCCCTTGAAAGAGAAGCATGTTGGCATGTTTATAGTAGGGGTACTGTGGTTTGAATGGATACCATCACTCTTTTCTCCACAAACAGTGCAGAGAGCTGTCTGGAGTGGCAGTGTGAACAGATTCCCTGGTGCTCCCTCTGCTCCTTCCGTCACTACAGTAAGTAAAAGGACCATAGGGGGGAACCCAGAGGCTGAGAAAATCAGCTGTGCTCCATAGTCAACCCTCTCCCTCGAGGAAAACCATTCTAAATGCAGCTGTTCTAGTACCTCTCACTACATGCACTCTGAATTAGGGCTTTTCCATAGGAAATACTTCAGAATCAGGAAAAAGATGGGATGACCTGGGCATCTTGATTTGCAGAAATAAAAAAAAATAAATAAAACTAAGTTGTCAGTTGTCACTGCAGATGAGCAACTCATCTTTTAAAATATATTTATTGAACTGGTTCTGAGACATCTTTATAGAGAAAAAAATTCACAAGTAAAAACTAAATGGGAAAGTTAGTATGTGTTTTCTGAATTTTCCATTATTTGAAACAACATAAGGCTACTCAACTGCTTTGTATTCTACTAAGAAATAGCTCCTAAAGATGTAGTCTTGTTTCATAGTCGTTGCACTATATCAAAGCCTGAAGTGTAAACCCAGTTACTCTCTGTATAGAAAGGGAACATTGTGTTACTTAATGAATTTATTTATTCAGAGCATTTGTTGCCAACTGTAATTCTAGCCATCCACACACTAGCCTGTTCTGGAGGTGGCAATAGCACATGGGAAAATGAACTTTCCCTATTTGTTTACCCTTTTTTCTTTGGCTGTATCTTAAGATGTTCTTAATAAAGTTTTATGTTCTTTTTGAATGTGTGTAAATTTTTGTGAATCTGATTCATTGGATATGGGGTGGAGAGGGGAAAGATTTGATGGGCTGGGAAAGAAGTAAAATATTCAGTGATGTATGGTAGAGGAACTGGTGAAGGAGATTGCTTGGCTACTTGTTCCTAAACTTGATCAAGTATCAGGATTAGCTAGAGGGCTTATTAAGCTACAGGTGGCTAGGCCCTGCTCCTGGAGCTTCTGGTTCGTTAGGGCTAGGGGAAGGCCCAATGGGTGACATTTCTAACAACTTGATGCTGATACTACTGTGTTTAAGAACCACATTCTGATAGCCACCACTGTAGGCTAACTTGGAAGTTCATGACTAGCTTTATGATTTAAAATATTTAAGCAATTCTAGGTAATAGGATAATAAAGTATGCATATAGCAAGTTCTTTATAGGGAAAGCTAATTAAGTGGTTTTGAGTGAACAGATTCAATTGGTACCTTTAAATTCCTAGAGCTCCGCCCTTTTCACCACACCTTGAGTTTAAAGCCAAATTGGGGATAGTAGAAATCTTTGGGAATCCCTAGGGTGGTGTTTCCTAAACTTCTTTGACAAGCTCAGACTCAGTGGGATCATTTGCAAAATGGACACATAACACTTTCTGAGTCAGAATTTTCTGTTTTTTTTTTGAGACAGGGTCTTGTATGTTGCTCAGGCTGGTCTCAAACTCCTATCACCAGATGATAGTCCAGCCTCAGCCTCTTGAGTAGGTGGCATTACAGACATTAGCCACTGCCCCTGCCTGATTCATAACATCTTGAAAGTTTGGGAGTACCCCCGGTTCTCCATCCCTGGATGGCATTTAGTAACTTAATCTAAGTTCAGGTGCTTTCCATTCCCATTTTTTCTCCCATTGCAATGACAGGTTTTATACAGTAGAACCTATGTCCAAAAATTCTTTTTCAAAAAATTTGGGATAGAGCCAGAAATATCCATTTATTTTATTTTATTTATTTTACTTTTAGAGACAGAGTCTCATTTTGTCACCCTTGGTAGAGTGCGATGGTGTCACAGCTCACAGCAACCTCCAGCTCTTGGACTTAGGCAATTCTCTTGCCTCAGCCTCCCGAGTAGCTGGGACTACAGGCGCCCGCCACAACACCCGGCTATTTTTTTTTTTTTTTTTTTTTTGCAGTTTGGCCAGGGCCAGGTTCGAACCTGCTACCCTTGGTATATGGGGCTGGTGCCCTACTCACTGAACCACAGGCACCCCATTTTATTTTTATTATTTTTTTAAATTTCAGATCAGTAGAAAGGTACATGTGGATTAGGTCACATTTTTAGTTACCTAAAGTCCAAGTTGTAATTGAGCTCTCCTCCCAGGAGGTGTGTCGTGTACCCTTACATTTTAAACAAGCTACCCAGATGAGTCTAATACAGTTAATTTATAGACTACACTCGAGAAAGATGCCCTATAAAGCAAATTATGTAACATATAATAATGGTAACTCACACAAATATGGTATTAATACTATGTACCATGAACTGTTACAAGTACTTCAGATGGCCTTGTGATACATACTCTGATTATTCCAGTTTTACATATAAGAAGCTAAAATAGCATAAGTTCTGTGTGACTCTGAACAAGTCAGATGGTGAAGTTATAAATACAATTTAAGCCTAGCTCCAAGTCTGGTTCTAAGTCTGTGCCCCTTAACCCCACCCCCATCCTGCTACATAATGTCTCTTACATTGGCAGCTTGTTCCAGTCCTACCATCACCTGAGGTACTATGCTGGTTACAGTGAAAATAACATTATGCAAATATTCAATTAAAAAGCAAAGTATCAGCTCAAAGCACTACTGAAGGATGGGGGCTTGTGGAAGAATGTTACTGCCTAATTTTTTATTTTTTTAGTTAAAATATATACAGTAGAACAGCAGTTCTCAACCTGTGGGTCGTGACCCCTTTGGGGGTCGCATGACCCTTTCACAGGAGTCACCTAAGACCATCAGAAAACATTTCAGTTATGAAGTAGCAGCACTGAGGTAGCAATGAAAATAATAATTTTATGGTTGGAGGTCAGCACAACATGAGGAGCTGTATTAAAGGGTCTTGGCATTAGGAAGGTTGAGAACCACTGCAGTAGAACCTCTGTAAGTTGATCACCCAAGGGACGGTAACATATGGAGGTGGTCAACATAAGGAATTAGGCCTGCTGTACTGAAAAGTACATGTGGTGCATGTCTGGTCTACAAAAAGTAGTTCAACTTGAGGTGGTCAATGTCAAGAGGTTGTCACCTATGGAGGCTCTACTGTATAATGGCATGTACATATGGTAAATATTAATGATCTTGAAGCGTACTCTGGCATTAAATACAGACATTATTGTGCATTCATTTCCAGAACTTTTTCATTCTCCCTACCTGAAACTCTGTACCATTTAAACAATAATTCCCTATTCCCCCTAGCCGCTGGCAACAACCGCTCTATTTTCTGTCCCTATCAATTTGACTTCTCTAGGTTCTTCATATAAATGGAATTATAAAGCATTATTATGCTCTGGATTTACTGCCCCCACAGAGCTCACATACTGCGAGGCCCATAGGCAAGGACTCTTACCAGGCTTCTGTGTGAGAAGAGCTCTGCTAGGACAAGCACAAAGCTTCTTAGAAATGCAGTCAAGAGGGTAGCTGACAGATTTGTGATGAGAGCTTTGGGCATTTCTCCGTATGTGTGTTATGTAGCAATAAACTGTTGACTAAGAAAGTGCTGAGAGGAAGGATCCAGTGTAGGGAGAGGTTGAGGATGATGAGGAGGCAGGATTTTTCCATGGACCCAGGGGCCTGAATCACAGGAGTGAAATCACGGCCAGGAGGCAGGTTGCCTCTTGTAATGAATAGGAGAGAAGCAAGAGAGGCATCAATGAGAAAATGAGAGAACTCAACTTGAAAGCAGAGCAATGTCTGCTGTGTGCAGTTGTATTTGCAGTCCCATTTAATCCACTGGCACTGCCCCTCTTAGAGATGATCCACTTAAGAATGTTACTTAAAGTTATAATATCTGAATAGGGATCATGTTAGAACTCACCAATGTGTTAAGGCCCAAAGGGCAGTGTTGAGGGGGAGAATAGAAAGCATGGAACTCTAGGGTATGTTGATGATTTTGGCCTCCAGATTTTTATCAGCTCTGTCCTCACAAAGTTCTCTGTATTGCGAATGAGGCACATCAATTTTGTGCCCTCTTACCCTTTCTCCACCCATTCCTGTTGGCTTGTTTTTCTTCCTAAAATAGGGCTCTGCCCACTGCATGCTTCTCTGGCTGGTTAAGGGGCTCCATGACATCTTCGTGATGGCTGCCCTTAACATAGGCTTCCTGGTCCACTCTGGTCACACGTTCCAGACACCATAGCCCATGACTAGAAATGCAGCTCAGGACTATGTGGAACTATCTTAGGGAAGCACTGCAGTAGCTGGGAGTATGCATAAGCATATGAACCTTAAAGCAACAGGATGGAAGTCTGGGAAAGGATGGAAGTAGAGCTGCTCCAACTCTGAGCCCTACAATACATGTTTGCTGCTTTTTACAAGACTATCATTTTCTGGGCGGCGCCCGTAGCTCAGTGGGTAGGGCACTGGCCAAAACACCGAGGCTAGCTGGTTTAAACCCGGCCCTGGCCAGCTAAAACAATGACAACTGCAACCAAATAATAGTGGGGTGTTGTGGAGGGCATCTGTAGTCCCAGCTACTTGGGAGGCTGAGGCAAGAGAATTGCTTGAGCCCAAGAGTTGGAGGTTGCTATGAGCTGTGATGCCATGGCACTCTACTCAGTGCGACAGCTTGAGACTGTCTCCAAAAAAAAAAAAAAAAAAAAAATTACCATTTTCATTTACAAGATACATATCTGCACTAATTCTTTAAGAGGTTTATTTTTTTAAGGACAGTTTTACTGATATATAATTCACCATAAAATTCATCCTTTTGAAATGTAGAATTTAGTGCATTTTAGTGTATTCACAAAGTTGTGCAATCATCATTACTAATTCCAAACATTTTCATGACCCTAAAAAGAAATCCCATACTCACTAGCAACTCTCATGCCTTCCACCCCCCACCCCATGGCAAACTCTAGTCTATTTCTAATTTCCTATTCTGAGCATTCCATATGAATGGAATTACACAATGTGTTGTCTTTGTGTCTGGCTTCTTTCAATCCATGTTTACAAGATTCATTTATGTCTTAGCACATATCATTAATTCCCTTTTATGGCTGATAGTCCACTGTATGTAAAAAATATTTTGTTACCCACTGAACAGTTGATGGACATGTGTTTTTTACTTTGTGGGTATTATAAATTAAGCTGTATATTCATATTCAAGTGTTTACGTGGACGTTTGTTTTCTGTTCTTAGGTATTCCCAAGAGTAGAATGGAGTAAATCATTGGGTCATATGGTCACTGTCTTTTTGAGGAACTGCCATTATTTCCAAAGTGACTGGTTAACTGTAAGTCTTACAGTTTTCTAAGCCATAATGAATGAAAATCTAAGATTAGCAGCAGAAACTGTTTGATTATAGTTCAAAATAGCTGAATTACTTAAAGAGCAATTTTTTTTTCTTAATACCATTTTTGAGATTACTCCAGGTTGATACATGGAACTCTTGCTAATTTTTATTTTTAACTGACAGATAACTAGCTGTATATATTTATAGGGTATTGTGTCCTGTTTTGTTACATGTATTCAATGTGGGGTGATCAAGACTATTAACACAGCCATCACCTCAAATATTTATTTCTTTGTGGTGAGAACATTTTAGATCCTCTTAGCTATTTTGAAATATATACATTAACTGTGGTCACCAAGCTGTGCAGATAATGTTACCAGAACTTTTTTTTTAACTGAAGCTTTGTACTGTTTGACCAAGGTCTTCCTTTTCCTTGTCTCCTCCACTCCCACATCTCAACCTCTGTTAATCAGCATTCCATTCTCTGAGTTTGACTTCTTAAATTCCGTGTTAAGTGGGATCATAGGGTATTTTGTTGTGTCTCACTCATCTCACTTAGCATAATGTCCTCTAGGTTCATTCCATATTGTCGTGAATAACAGGATTTCCTGCCTTTTAAAGGCTAAATAGACTGGGAGGCCGATGCAGGACTGCTTGAGGACAAGAGTTTGAGACAAGCCTGGGCAATATAGCAAGACCTTTTTTCTATTAATCAACCAACCAATAAAAGCTGAAGAATATTTTCCTGTGTATATATACATTTTATCAATCCATTCAGTGGGCATTTTGGTGGTTTTCATATCTTTGCTCTTGCAAATAATGCTATAATGAATATGGGAGTGCGGACATCTTTGATATATTATTTCTATTTATTTGGATATATATCCAGTAATGGGATTGCTAGATCATATGGTAATTCTATTTTCAATTTTTGAGGAACCTCTATCCTGTTTTCAATGTGGTTGTACTAATACCACCAACAATGTAGAGGAGTTCTGTTTGCTAAAAAGTAAAAAAGACAGGTTCAATAGAATGCAAGTGTATTCAAGAAATTGTATCTATGTTCCAGAGAAGATTTAAGATCACTGAACCATTAGTATGTTTTGTTCTGATATTAGAGCTAGAAACAAGTCATCAGAGCAACTTAAAATGCTACTTTAAGGCAAAATATTACTATAAGAACAATAGAAGTAAAAAAGAAAAATTTCAGCATGTTAGGTCATCTATAATCAGGAATGTCCCAGATTCTTTACTTTTGCACACAAAATAGGAATAATGTTCAGATTTTACTAACACAGCTATGCAGATGATGGTGAGAAAATAAAGACACACACTTGACCCTTTTCAATTAAAGCTATAGACATGTGGAAGAAACCTTCATGAGAGTGACAAGACCCTCTCAATAAAGGTCTTGACTTCCTTTTGAAAGAAAATGACAGAAATAATGAAAGTTGCTAAGGCAGGAGAAAAATAACACCACCACTCAATGTACACAGGTATATTTACAAGGAACTTTCATATATTTTTTTGATCCTTACAACCATCCTGTGACACAAGCAGGTTTCACTTACACATTCTAATGATGTCTTTTCCCCATAAACACTGAAGGATGCCAAGAAAAGTCTGCTCTTAGACCTCTATGTATTCAAAGAATGTTGAAAAAACTGTTTTACTAAC
>CAUYPK010006701.1:0-31556 GCA_963574355.1 Loris lydekkerianus
CAACCACTTGCCAGTTTTCCACTGTTTTTGTCCTCCTCCTGGGGTCCAGAAGTCCCTTGCTGGCTCCCTGTATCCTCAAAGGGATGATCATAGGCAGATCCCACCAGCCAGAGATGCCTGGAGTCTTGTCTCCCCAGACTCGCAGTGCCCAGTTGCAGGGAAGCGGTTACTCGGCTGCCATCTTTAATCTTGGCTCCGAAAACCAGAAATATGAAATATTAAAGCCAATTAGAGAGGGTGGCACCTGTGGCTCAGTAGTAGGGTGCCGGCCCCATATACTGAGGGTGGTATGTTCAAATCCAGCCCTGGCCAAACTGAAACAAAAAAATAGCTGGGTGTTGTGGCAGGCATCTGTAGTCCCAGCTACTTGGGAGTCTGAGGCAAGAGAATTGCCTAAACCAGGAGTTGGAGGTTGCTGTGAGCTGTGATGCCATGGCACTCTACCGAGGGTGATAAAGTGAGAGAGAGACTAAAAAAAATAAAATAAAATAAAATAAAATAAAAAAATTAAAGCCAATTGGAGGCTGGGCGTGGTGGCTCACATCTGTATGTCTATAATCTTGGCACTTTGGGAGGCTGAGGCAGGAGGATTATTTGAAGGCCAGGAGTTTCAGACCAGCCTAAGCAACATAGCAAGACCTTATTTCTACAAAAAATAGAAAAATTAGTTAGGCATAGTGACATGCACCTATAGTACTAGCTACCCAGGAAACTGAGGCAGGAGGATCCCACGAGCCTAGCAGTTTGTGGTTACAGTGAGTTATGCTGATGCCACTTCACTGTAGCTGGGACAACAGAGCAAGACTGCCTCAAGCCAGTTGGAGAAATATTTGACCTGTGTACAGAGGTTGTGCATATCGGTATGGAATATCTTGGAAAACTTTACTACTCCTAAATTTTTTTGTACAATAACATCTAGTTGAGTGATGTTGAAAAGTCTTAAAGGAAAAATGACATCTTTATCAGCAAGTTGTTTTTAAATTCTCCATAACTTGTTCCATTTCTTTGAACCAACATAGAGCTAAAGGAGAGAGAACATTTTAAACCAGGTTAAGTCCTAGGTTCTGATTTGGATTTCTCCAACACAATTTCAGATCTAGACTTTGGAGTCAGAAATGGACCTACCTGACCAAGAAAGAAAATGTAGGTGACCTAGATCTTTTTGCTCACTATTCGTTAATAAGTTGATTTACTAGTACAACTGAGCCACAGGTGAGTGTAGATGGTATTAGCCATTTTATCTGGGGCTCACGTCTAGGCAAATTTGAAACCTAGACCCAGGGTGAGTTTTGCCTGCTTCACTTCCTAGAACAGAGGTTCTCAACCTGTGGATTGCGATCCACAGGAACTGTATTAAAGGATCGCAGCATTAGGAAGGTTAAGAACCACTGTTCTAGAACCTTAACTTCAGTGCCATGCACAGCCAGGCCTTGCTACCTGGTGGTGACGTAACACTCTCATGATTTATTCAGATTCTCTGTCTTTAAAAACAATGCTTTTTGGCCAGGCATGGTGATTCATGCCTGTAATCCTAGCACTCTGGGAGGCTGAGGTGGGTGGATTGCCTGAGCTCCACGGAGTTCAAGACCAGCCTGAGCAAGAGTGAGACCCCTGTCTCTAAAAATTATAGAAAAGCTAGCTGGGCATTGTTGCAGGTGCCTGTAGTCCTAGCTACTCAGGAGGCTGAGGCAAGAGGATCGCTTGAGCCCAAGAGTTTGAGGTTGCTGTGAACTTTGATGCCAAGTGACTCTATTGAGAGTCACAAAATGAGGTTCTGTCTCAAAAAACAAAAAAAGAAGACTTTTTCACTTCTCATGGTATATTCTACCCTACTGGAGGGTAGGAAATAAGAGACAATTTCAATTCAACTTAACCCATTTTATTTCTTGTTAGCAGCTGTAACAGAAAGTCATTGGGATGGAATCAGAACTTTTGATTAAAAAGAGATTTGGCTTTTGAGGAGTTCAGTTTATTTTTGATATCATGAATCTAGAAATGCAGAGAATTAACTTCTCCCTATTGACTATATAAAGGTTAAGCTTTGATCTTATGTAATACAGTAGATTATTTTATAGTAGGAATATCAGTAAATTCTGTGGAACTTTGAGAAAAACACTACCTCCATGGCAGATATGAAAAACTACTTTTGTAGTTTTGCTTTATTTATTCTGTACATAACTTTGTTGTCGTAGTTATCGTTGTTTTAAAGTTGTGACTCGTGGTTATAAGGTAGTACAAGTATCTGGTAAAAATAAATACGTAAAGAAAATCAAAGAGTAGGAGCTTATCCAGTGAAAAGCAAATCTTACTTCTGGAACTGCTCCCAAATCTGCAAATTTCCCTGGGAAGAGACTACCAGTTTCTGTAGCTAAGGTTGAAGAGCAGGTGGTGAATTAATCCTTTCTGCAACTCAATCTTAGTCTTTAAAAACTTAAAAAACCAACATGTTGAGTGAGCTACAAACCTCTGCACTGTTGGAAAAGGCCACAAAGCATTGGTTTCCTAAGAGTCATCACTGGTGTTGCTTACATGTAAGTGGATACAGTCCAAGGTTTATAAATGATTGCACAATAAAAATTAGAATGCCCTGTTGTGCATCAGTGAATAGGTACTGCTCAGGTTACAATTTAACCGTACTGAAGAAACCAAACTATGGAATGGTAGTAAGTGAAAAAAAGTAAATATAATGAAATCATTATGTTTTAATTGATAATTTATGGCGGATTCCTTTCCCCTCAGTGTCATGAAATTTGAATGACTGTCTAAAGTAATTGTTATCTTTGATTGTATAGGACTTTTCAGAGGTAGATGAATTCATTTTCTATTTTTATAAACCTAAATTGTAAATGTTTGTCTTTGTATTCATTGCTATCTGATTTTTTTCACACAAGAAATTGTCTTTTCATAGTCAAGAATCATTTGTGTTTGATATCTGAATCTACATTTCTAAAATCACAGTGAATGTGATTCATGTGATTCTAACATCACAATGAACTCCCTTTACAGTCTATTGCATTCAACTACTATCTTAGAATATAGAATAGATATTTTCTATGAACAAGTTATTTATATTCTAGCTTAATTCTGGTTGTATTTGGGTAACTCAGAACACAATATTTTATTAGTGTGATCTGAATTATTGTCTTCCAATTCTTTTTATCTATATTGAATTCGCCTGTCAAATTAGTACATTTTTGGAGCTATTATTGACATCAATTACATTTTATAATCCACACAATAAACATTCATTTCCTTTCCAGCATGAATATCCACTTTGGGTCATAGATAGTGCCACTCTCTGCAGCCTCACAGTGTTTGCCCTGAGAGGCCAACGAACGTGGAAAAGCAAAAAGCACTGGGACAAATCAATGTTATGAAATGTTAATATAGCAGATACACTCATAATCTAAACACCTGCTTGATATTGAACTATTACAATAATAACGTTTGTAGAATAACCATTCTCACTTAGAAAAACAGTTGCCTGCTATCTGCAGGTAATTGGACAAGAGCTCAGAATGTTTGGTCATTCATGATTTTCTTTGTGTTTTACAAACTCTTTTGAAAGAGTGGTTGGTCCTAGTGTCTAAGGTTTCACTTTTTGGTAGCTGTTCCATCAGTGGGGGGAGGATTGATCAAATGCTTGGTTTGCTTAGTACTAACTTGCCAGAGTTGATTATCGTGGGATGTTGTCAAAATAGGCGGCATCACAGGCATTTCCATTCAGAAGTAAGTTGTAGGAATGGTCCAAAGGTGACATCACGGTCTGCTCTCATGGCGCACACACACTCTACCTCCTAATACTCAGTGCATGTTTTACATCGACAAGCAAAAGTCAGATGGTTCAGTTGTTATCTAATCATAACATTCTTTATAGTTATTTTTATTATTGTCCTAGGCAAGAGAAAGGAGCATCTTTTGTCTTTAACCGAAGCCCCTTGAACTCCCCAAATCTATTCCCATGTATTTTTTCCTTTTATCGGTAAATATTAACTCTCCACATCTAGTTGCTCCTGCCAGAAACTTGGGTATCATCCTTGAAAATTCCATTCCTCCGTGCAAGGTACTTTACATTCAATCAATGATTTTTCCACCTTGGAAGTACTTGCTGAATGCATCCACTTCTGTGCATTTTCACTGTCATTGCCTTAGTCCAAGCCACCGTTGTATCTCTTTGGACAACTATTTAAACCTTCTTACTGGCTGCACTATGTCAATATTTGCACCTTTTCTGGTCCAATCCCCAACAGCTATGAGAATGACAGTTTAAAAGGGACATCAAATTATGTCATTTCTCTATGAAAACCTTCTGGTGAATTCTCCGTGCTCTTAGGATATAATTAAAAAATCCCTGCTGTGGCCTGGCAGGTCTGCGTGGTTGTTCCTGTCATTCTGAGCTCCTGCTGGCTGTGCCCCACCCTGTTAGCCTCCCTCCTCCTCCAGGGCCTCTCAAACTCCTTCCCCTCAGGGCCACTCAGGTGTTATTTCCTCTTGGCAGGAAGTACATCCTTCAAGTGTCAGCTTGAATGTCTTGTGCTTCAATCCTGATCCCCAGGACTTGATAGGATCCCCCTGTTATGTTTTTCTGAAAGTACTCTATTATTGTCTTTTTATGATGGCCACCAGTAATAATCATACAGTTATATGTCTAATTACTCAATCCATGTCCAACTTTCCCACCACTGTAAGTTCCAAAAGCAGAGACCTTACCCACTTTTGCTCACATTGTATTCCAAGCACCTACTAGACTTCCTAGCACAATGCGTGATAAATGTTTGTTGAAAACAAATCAGGGCAGGTACTAAAATGCAGTAAGGTTTAGCTTTAGTGCATGGAATTTTTGTTACTAAAGAGCATCTTTATTAAACTCAAAATCTACAAATAATGAGGCAGTCACCTTTTCTGAGCACCGGCACCATACCCTATGGTTTAGCTCATTTTTCCTTTGCCTTCTCCCTTAAAATAGTCACAGTCTATGCCTCATCTCTGGCCGTGCAGTGGAGGGTTTTTCAAATCTCCGTGAGAAGAGAACCTTCGCTATGCACCCACTGCCCTTTTGCTGCCAGCACATTTTCCCCTGCTCTTGCTAAAGTCTTGGGGTTGCCCTGGCCGGAATGCCCCAACCCCGGGCACTCATGAAGGGGAGGCACCTGTCTTGACCTTCGCTTCACCAAGACTGCCGTGCGGTTCCGGTTTCTGCTTCTGTGCCAGTTCTCAGCGGTACGTCCCTGTGTTGTTGCCACTGCTGTTGCTCACGGTTTCCATCCACTTATCTTTGCTTATTTTTGTTATGACATTTTACTGTTTAGAAAATAATTCCTATGGGAAAATTAAGAAATTTCATTATTTTTGTTCTCTTCCAAATCATTTGGCAAATATCAATGAAAATGATCTTAACACAGACACTTTTGGTACCACTGTGACATCTTTCCCTAATTTTTTAACCCTATTGTGGGACAGGCTGTATGGTAGCCTCGTGAGCTCTACCTCCAGATAACCATACCCTTGTGTAATCCTTTTCCCTTGAGTGTGTATGGGACCTGTGACTTGCTTCTAAGCTGTACAATACAGCAAAAGTAATAGGATGTACTTGGTTACCCGTGTGTGATTATGTTAACTATTGTAACACCATCTTGCTGGGGGACTTTCTTCTGTGCCATCTCTAAAGAAATAAGCTGCTGTGTTGTGAGCTTCCCTGTGGAGAGACCACTTAGCAAGGAAAGTGAGGGCAGCCTCTAGCCAACAGCACAAAAACTAAGGATCATCCTCTGTCATCCTAGAAAGAACTAGATGCTGCCAGCAGCCATGTGGGCATGTGGAAGTAGATCATTGGCCAGTTGAAGGTTGGATGAGAACACAGCCCTGGCCAGCACCTTGAGTTCAGTCTTGCCGAGGACCCAGCTGTACCTGAATGCTTGACTCACAAAAACTGAGACAATAAAAGTGTGTTGTTTTAAGTCACTAAGTTTATATAATATTGTTTTGCAGCAATACATATTTTCTTTACCTATTCATTGTGGATGAGAAAATTCCCAACATGGAACTTGGTTAAAGCTTTTTGGATAAAAAGGTTATCCTGTTCTCATAATTATTTACTTACTAAAAAATGCCTAATCAAGAATGACTTCTATCTTCTACATCCCTATAATCCTTCCTTCTGCCTCAGACATATGCCTTTTGTAACCGATTCACCAGTTTCCTCGCAAGGAACTACTCCTTCCTTGATAAAACCTTTCTTGTGAATAGGATCACCCATCCTAGTACAATGTCACTTGCATATATTGGGCGGCACCTGTGGCTCAGTGAGTAGGGTGCCGGCCCCATATACAGAGGGTGGGGGGTTTGAACCCGCAACAAAAAATAGCCAGGTGTTGTGGTGGGCACCTGTAGTCCCAGCTACTCAAGAGGCTGAGGCAAGAGAATCACTTAAGCCCAAGAGCTGGAGGTTGCTGTGATTATGTTAACTAAAATTGTAACACCTGGCTCGGCACCTGTGGCTTACACGGCTAAGGGGCCAGCCAAATACACCTGAGCTGGCGGGTTCAAATCCAGCCTGACCCGCCAGACAACAACGACAGCTGCAACCAAAACATAGCTGGTTGTTGTGGCGGGTGCCTATAGTCCCAGCTACTTGGGAGGCGGAGGCAGGAGAATCACTTGAGCCCAGGACTTGGAGGTTGCTGTGAGCTGTGATGCCATAGTACTCTACTGAGGGTGACAGCTTGAGGCTCTGTCTCAAAAAAAAAAAAAAAAAAAAAATCGTAACACCATTGATCTTAACATCCACGGCACTCTACTGAGGGTGACAAAGTGAGACTCAGTCTCTAAACAACAACAACAACAAAACCCCAATCCACATACTTTCCATATATGGAAAAATGTATGAATGGACCATATAGGTCATATCAACAAGGTGTCTCAATTATGTTAGTTGTGTTCAGTAGAAATATAATGCAACTTACACATTTAATTTTAAAATTTCCAGAAGCTACATTTTAAAAAAAGAAACAGATGAGATTGATTTTTATAATATATTTTATTTAATCAAAGATTTAAAATACAGTTTCAAAAGGTAATTAATGTAATTAAAGAGCTATTTTTCCTTCTTTTCCCTTGAGTCTGGAAAATCCCATTTTCTTTATACTAATAGCATGTCTCAATTTAGACTAGTCATGTTTCACATGCTCAGTAAGCATAGCTGGCTTATTGACTAGTGTACTGGACAGTACAGCTTTAAATACTTACATGAGTGTGTTAAATCACAGACAGGATTATTATCCACACAAAATTCTGCTTGAGGGGGCTGGGGTCTTCTGGATTGAAAATGCATATCCTAATGGATTAACAAACTGTGGTACATGGGTGGCGTGCAGTACTACTCAGCCATCTGCAAAAAGACGGAGACTTTACATCTTACGTGTTTACCTGATGGAATTGGAACACATTCTTCTTAGTAAAGTATCACAAGAATGGGGAAAAAAGTATCTAATGTACTCCATACTGATATGAAAGCAAAATATAAACAACTACATGATCACACAAAAGAAAAACACGAGTATAGTCTAGTGAGGGGGAGGGGAAAGGAGAGAGGAAGAGAGGAGAAGGAAGGAGGGAGGGTGTTTGGTGGGAGCTCACTTACTGTGCACAATGTGAGGGTGTTGAGCACATCCCTGGGTGAAGGGCTCAACTACAATCTGAACTTTACCTTAGAAATGAAAATGTAACCTAAACATTTATACCTTCATATAAATCTGAAATTTTTTAAGAAAGAAAATGATTTTATATATATATATATATATATGTATATACACACAAAAATATAAGATCTGCATGGGTGGGTAGGCATGGATCAAACAAGAGTTCTCCAGAGCAAAAGAATCAATAGTATACAGAGAGATTTATAGAAAGAGATTTAGTATGAGAGATTGGCTCACACTGTTATGAAGGCTGAGAAGTCCCATAGTCTGCTATTTGCAGGTTGGATGACCAGGACAGTTGGTGGTGTAATTCTAGTCCAAGTCCAAAAGCCTGAAATCTAGGGGAGCCAAACATGTAAGTCCTGGTCCAAGTCCCAAGGCTCAATGACTGGGAGGGCAGGAGAAAGATGGATGTCCCAGCTCAAGACCAGGAGTTATTGTACCTCTGCTTTTTTGTGCTGTTCCAGCCCTCAATAGATTGGATGGTGCCAAGCCACATTGGTGAGGGTGGATCTTCTTTATTCAGTCTATTGATTCAAATTTCAATCTCTTCAAGAAACCTTTATAGACACACCAAGAAATAATGCTGTATCAGTGATCTGGACATCCCTTAGCTTAGTCAAACTGGCACATAAAATTGACCATCACAGAAGCTGTGGTAGTTGCTATGATTTAATAGAAACACTATGGATCCTTGGTTCATGAAGACTTTATCTTTGGAATACTACCTACACAAGAGTGACTCTTACGGTCTTGCTATGTGTAGATCTTGTAAACATGCTGTGATGTGAACTTGAAACAGCCAGACTATAGGAAGGGTGCCTTGGCTAGTGTGTCTGACCTCTTTGCACGTCTCTACTAACCTCATAAGCACTAATGTTCATTAAAAGCCGCTTAATTTGTTCATTTATAGTTGCAGCATTTTATGGGAGAAATAACGTGCATGCTGGAACATACAGATGGTGGATCTTGCCTACGCTGAGACTAAAGTATTTGCCAAGTTGATTTTGATGAAGTTAGAGGGTCTTTTAAGACTAGAATGGCTTCTCCTCTCTGATTCTATTTAAGCAAAGACTACAGAGTCCTTATGACGTGTTATGCCCCATGTATTGAAACTTTTCATCACTCACATCATAATTTTTCTTTCTTTTCCAGATACTATGCTATCTTATTGGTATTTGTTAATATTATTGCTTAATGAGCCAAATAGAAAATTCTCACTTTTAATTGAATACATTATTGCTTTCAGAAAATTTCCATTTTAAAATTACATAAAGGAGAAATTATTCACCTTTCCCTGAGGATATGTAAGTATTCCTCCATCCTCAGTTCTGGAGGGCCAGAGTGTTTCACAAGGATTATCCAGACCTGCAGCATCACCTCTTTCTCCTGAGAGAGAAGAACCATGTTGTGAACACCTCCAAAATTTTCGTGGTAAGTGTGTAGGTGTCTGTTTTATCATATTGTGTGTTTTAACTATTTCTTTTCTTTTCTTTCTTTCTTTCTTTCTTTCTTTCTTTCTTTTTTTTTTTTTTTTTTTTTGAGACATAGTATCACTATGTCACCAAAAGTAGAGGGTCATGGCCTCACAGCTCACAGCAACCTCCAACTCTTGGGCTCAAGTGATTCTCTTGCCTCAGCCTCCCAAGTAGCTGGGACTACAGGCGCCAGCCACAATGCCTGGCTATTTTTTTGTTGTAGTTGTCGTTGTTTGGCAGGCTCGGGCAGGATTCAAACCCTGCAGCTCCAGTGTATGTGGCTGGCACCTTCAGCCGCTGAGCTACAGGCGCCAAGCCAACTATTTCATAATTTAAAACATTTCTTAAGAAAGGCCATATAACTTGTTTTCTGATGGGTTTCTTAACCTTGGCACCACTGACCTTTTGGGCTGGATCATTCTTTGTTGTTGAGTGCTGTCCTGTACATTATAGGATCCCTTGCCTCTGTATGTGACATCTCCTAATGTTCTCTCATTTACATTCCCACAGTCATTACTGATTTGGGGCCCTTATTACCTTTCACAAGGGTAATAGCCCCCATCCCTGGATAATCAGTCATCTAGTGGCAGGTTGATTACATAGGCCTATTTCCATCACGGAGGGGGCAGCTATTTTTCCTCATTGCAATGTGCATTTTCCATAGATACAGGTTTATTTTTCCTGCAGGCAAAATTCTTACCTGTGTTATTATCTATGCTAAGTACTTAGTTTACCAGTATCCCGTTAACCATTGCTTCTGACCTGGGAATTTGTTTATGAAGTAAAGCATTGTTCTAATACTATTGAGATTCACAAGACTTACCATGTACCCCATTACCTAGAAGTGGATAGGCTTTTAGAAAGGTGGAAGGTCCTTGGGTAGACCAGTTGAGGTACCAGCTGGGAAACACCACCCTGTGTGGTTGTAATGTTAGCAGTCAAGATTCAGTAAATGCAGCTCTTCCATGGCCACAATTGATGGGTTCTGAATGTAAAGTAACTGACATATCCCACCAATAAATCTAATGATCCACTACCGAAATTTTTGCTTCCTGTCCCTGTAAATTTTAATCCTTCTTCTCTAACAGTTTTATAATACAAGGGAGGAATGAGAACATCAGGAGATACAACGTGGTTATATTGAATTGGGAGTTGAGACTGATACTTGATCTCTTTTTACTCTCATACTTTATGAACAAGGGAAGAAAAAGATTACATATATTGGCTAGGGTACTTAACTCTGATTTTAAAGGGCCGATAGGATTTCTACTGCACAATGAATGCAGGAGGAGCATATTTGGACCGTAGAGCATCTTTTGCCTTCTACTACCACCTTGCGCAGTGGTAAAACCCAATGCAAACCCTGAGTAATCTGTATATAAGATCCATAAAGGGCTAGGACTTTTAGGAAGGAAGGCTAGGCCATCTCATCAGGTAAATTGTTCCAATCACTTAAGTTTCTGGCTGAGGGAAAAGGGGTCATAGAGTAAGTAGTGAAGGAAGTAAGTTATGAAAACCAGCTATGGTGCTTTATTTTCTTCCTTTATAAGGTCTTTTTTCCCTTGCCCTTTTCCTTTGTGGTTAACGTCACAGCTTAGTCCATAGATTTCAGGATATTAATACTGAGTTGTATACTGAGAGGAAGAAAAAAACAATAAATGAACTTATTGCTGAGATTCTGTGTCTCAAAGGGAGACAACGAATGGCAGCTTCTTTTGTACAAAGAATAATTGCTATAATGAGAGGCAGGAACATATTGCTGCAATTTGTAGTTTGAAGTTTGAAGTGTGGGAAGAAGAGTGAATGGATGCTGAGCAACTGAAGGGATGGACAGCGGCACAGTGACTGACTGATTTATTCCACACCTTTCTAACCCCCCTCCACCCTTTGCAAAACATTTGTGACATGCAGTTGTCACTCACGATTTACTTTCCATCTTGACCCAGTAGAACTAGCTCTGTGGAGGCAAGGGCTATGTCTATTATGTTAATTATTAATAGTCCCATCACCTAGCAGGGTATTGAGTACTTAAACATTTGTAAAAGTATGAACTGTTTATACAATTAATGGGATAGTATATGTTAGGGGAGTAATAAATAATTGTTCATTAATTAGTGCCTAATAACACAATTGTAAAGCTTTATTATTAGCTAAAATGAAAGAGTTGAATAAATCTAAATCACTCTCTAGCCTGTTTGTCAATGATACCACCAATGTGTTTCCTTATACCATCACCAACTTTAACAAAAGTTTCATTGAGGTCAAACTTACAATAAAATGTACAATTATTAAATCTAAAGGTTGATTTTTACTTACATATACACCCATGTGACCACTTCTCAGATCAATACATAGAACATTTCCAGCACCCTGGAAGGCTCTCTTGTGTCACAGCCCCTAGGACCCCGATGGCCCTGGTCTCGACGCACCAGGAAGAAACCAGGCGTGACACTGATTAGAAGTACAAGCTTGTAGGAGGAGGGCTAACCTTATTTGCAGGATAGCCCCAAGCAACCTCCACAGTAGCCTTTTATTGAGACAGCACAAGACAGGTGAGGGGAGTGCTAGACAGTGATTGCGTGCCTAAGGATTGCCATGGGCTCGGGCTCTTTCTCTGGAAGGAGCACCTGTGGACGAATTGGCCGAGGGTCCCCCGCAGCTGCAAATCATCTTGCTCAGGTCGTCTGCCTCTTGGCGTCCTCTACTCTTGCACCTTCTTTCAATCAATATCCTCCCAAAGGTAATTGGTACTTTGACCGCTATCATCAGAGATGTGTTTACCTGATTTTGAACTCCACATAATGGGATTGTAAAGTATGCATTGTTTTATATGCTTGGCTTCTTTAACTCAGCATCATGTTGGTATAATTTGTTCTTTTTTCATTGCTATGTTCATTCCATTGTATGAATACACTATAGTTTATCCTTCCTACTGTCAAAGGACATTGTGAGTTTTTTTTTAACCTTTGGGGTATAAAGCTATTATATTATGATTATTCTTGTATATATCTTTGGTAGACATAAGCACTCATTTTTGTTGGGTTTATAGCCAAAAGAGGGTTTATTTTATCATAGGGTATGCACATATTTAGCTTAAGTGGATATGCTACCAAAATCATTATGCCAATTTACACTCCCATCCCATCAATGTGTATTATTTCACATTGCTATTTGCCAACTTTTAAAAATATACACAATCATCTGAGATGAAAACAGAAATTACAAATTACTTTGATACTATGAAAACATTTCAAAATATGCTTCTTGAGGTTGGTGAGTTTTCAGGGATAAAGTAATAAGAAAGACTCACATATATTGAGCATGTTTGCCAGGCGTATTCTGAGCTCTTTATGTAGGCTTCCTTACTTAATCATTGTGACAGCTACATGAAACAGGGGACACTGTTATCCTCACTTTATGGATAAGGAGTTTGAGGCATAAAGAGATATGTCATTAATTCATAGACTTTTTAGAACTGGCTGGAAGCATCTGTATATACTAGCTCATGCAGCCACTAGTGTACTGACAAAAAGCCAGCCCCCAAAGCAGCCTGCATCTTATGATTCAGCTTGTTAGCAATGGCATCTGGGTTAGAATGCAGATCTCCTGTCTTCTCATCAGCATTGATGATAAATCAATAGTGCACAAACTAAGATAACATTAACAGCAATCAAAACAAATACATTTTGGGCGGTGCCTGTGGCTCAAAGGAGTAGGCACCAGCCCCATATACTGGAGGTGGTGGGTTCAAACCCAGACCCGGCCAAAAAACCCCTGCAAAAACCAAACAAACAAACAAAAAATACATTTTACAAAAGTGCTTCATTCCCTTTGGAATTTAGTAATGATGACTTTGTCTTGTGGAATAGTTTCACCAAGTTCTAAAACCATTTAGAAAGTGTTAAGGAAGGTCACATAAGAAAAGGATTCATGTTTTGTGTAGCTAAAAGCTTTTGCAATTTGGGGAATTAATTTGTTAAGAAAAAATATATACAGGCACACGTGCGCAGGCTCTGTGCACACAGGCACAGTAAGGGCGCAGCTCCAGGTCCAGCTTGGAGGTTCTGAGCTGCAGTGGCTGTAGAGAAGTGACTGGAACTGCTTGCTATCCACATTTCTATTTCTGTGCCTGATAGAGTTTTGATTCATCATGGATCATCTATCATCAGAAGAAATTCAGCTGAGGGTTCACCGGGTTACTGATGAGTCTCTGCAAAGTATAAGAAGAATCCTGGGTTTAGTCATTGAGTCTCAGGATGAGGGAATCAAGACCATCACTATGCTGGATGAACAAGGGGAACAACTAAACCACATAGAAGAAAGCATGGACCAAATAAGGACAGGAGAGGGGCAGAGAAGACTTGAACAGAACTCAAGAAGGGCGGGGGTCTCTGTCTCCCCACGTAATAGAACTAAGAACTTGTGGGTCTGGTAAGACCTATAAGACGATATGGGGAGATGGCCTGGACGACTTGCCTAGCAATGTAATATCTAAGCAGCCAGACTGGGTGACACATGGTCAGCCTCAGCCACCAGTAGCAAGAGTGGCCAGTGGAGGATACATTAAACATACAACTAAGATGCCGGAGAAGACGAAATGGAAGAGAAGCTCACTCTTCCATTTCCCACTCTGCTCTTGTGGGCAGCATCCTGGGAAACCTAAAAAAACATGGCCCTGGACATGGGTGCTGAGATTGAAGCTCCAAATAGAAAAACAGATCACAGAAAAGGCTGACACCAACAAAGGTGGTATTGACATTGCCAATGCCATAGCAAAGAAAGTCATTGACAGCTGAAGCCACTACTGTACCCTTTGTCATTCATTCGCATCCCTAGCTCTTCCTCCAAAGTTATTATATTTTTCAGAGTTTGAAATTTTGACTCCACATTCTTCTATTCAGGAAATAATGTGGAATAAGGGCCAGAGATGTAGTAGGCAGCCCCTCGTTTTGTGTTTCTGTTACTCTTGAGCCTTGCTGCTCGGCCTTCCTTCCAGTACTTTCTTTCTCACTGTCTTACCTTACTAGGGTCTTACATTGGTTTTCAGGCATCACATATAGTGTTTTCATCCTCTTCATTTTCTTTAGCAGTTTATTTTGCTTTCAAAATTTGGAAGCATTGCCAAAGACAGCCATGAAGAAGGAAGCTATAGATGTGTTTATTCCCTTTTTTGTTTTTGTTCTTATGGGGGGGGGGGGGTGACAGGCACAAGATATAAGAGGTTGTTATCTCTGTAAAAATCTGCAGGCCACAAAACAAGAAATTGCATAGCCATGGTAAAGATCTAGTTGGATATAATTTTTTTATTCAAGTTGCAGTTACTGCTGATTTAGGCTAATGCTTGATTTTGGAGCTTTTATACACAATATTTTTGTTATATGTCACAATTTTGCAACCTCATTGATCACAGAATCTGTGATCCCATTTCTTATTGCACCATTCAGGGACACTTTGGATAAATGAATGCACTTTTATTTTCCTATTATTATAGTATCATGGTCCCATTCCAGGCCTATTAACCTCTTAAGTATATCATTAGTCTTTAAAGAACATGTAAATATATATTTGTAACATGAGAATTTCTCTGTAAAGGAGGGCTTGTATTTTTTTGGAAAAGTTTGATAAAGTGCTTCAAGTGAATTCAGACTTAACTCAGTGCCAAGAATTGTTTTGATAGGAAAAAGAAACTTATTTTGATCTCAGGTAGAAAACAGATTGCTTTGTGTTTTGTGTAGCTTTAGATGCTTAAAAAATTAAAATTTATTCTGCTTTACTAAAAGTAATTTTGAAAATTAAAAATATATATAGAAATATCTTACTTTTGCAAATGTTACACAAATATATGGCCATGTAAATGTTTCCTCTCTCCTCGTATCCATGCCCTTGCATAGTTCTTCCATTTCGCATTGGGATTGGTCTGGGACTGATGGAAGACAGTAGGGTGATGGTATGTCACTTCTGAGGCTAGGTTTGTTAACCTTTACTCTACCAATTTTCAAACATACATATGACTTCTACCTCTGTCTTGGATTACTCACTGTGGGAGAACCCAGCTTCCATGTTGTCAACCCCCCCCCCCCCCCCCCCAGGCAGCCCTGTGGAGAAGCCCATGTGGTGAGAGACTGCAGGCTCCTGCCTGTGGCCTGTGAATGAGCCATTTTGGAAGCACATCCTCCATCCCTGGTCAAGCCTTCAGATAACTGCAGCCCTGGCTGACAGTTTGACTGCAACTTCATAAATACCCCGAGCTAGAACTACCCAGGTAAATCTTTTCCAGATTCCTCACTCTCAGAGAAACAGTGTTTTATTTTAAGTTTGTTATTTTAAGCTGGTTTGTTTAGAGTAATTTGTTATACAGAAATTGGTAGCTGATGCAGAACCCCTCACAGGCCCTTAGAAGAGACCCATGCAAGTGAGAGGCCCTGAAGTTTAAGTTTTATCAAGCTTTATGATAATGTTAATGGCCAGGTTTACTAGATGGTTGAGACAGAGATGGCTAGTTGTCCATCAAAATGTGTGCTTTCTGTCACTGCAGATGTAACTAGGCCATGCCTGTCGAGCTACAAGCCACATTGCCCAGCCCTCTTTGCAGCTAAGTATTTCACATGACTAAGCTCTTGCAAATGGAATGTGAACAGAAGTAGTATGTGCCTTTCTGAACTGTTCTTTCAAGAGATTGGGCATTGTGCTCCCTTCCTTTTTCTCGTGGGGCAAGATGGTGACAGAGTGACTTTGGAAGCCATATATTGAAGAAGATAGAACCTCCATCTGCCTGAGTCTCTGAATGACTTCATGGAGCAGAGCCTCTGCCCTGCAGTCCAGTACACCTACCCTGAACCATTTTGTTAGAGAGAAATAAGCTTCCATTCCATTTGAGTTATTATCTCTAAGGCCTATACATTAAACTGGATTAGCCTGCCCTGATTATACGTTCTTCAAATTTTAGATACTTCAAATTTTGATTTTTAATGTTGTTTATTTCTTCATTTGCTTGTCAATTTGTCGACCTTTATTCTGTAAATTTTCTTTTTTTTAAAAATAAATTATTTTTTATTGTTAAAACATAGCTGTTATTCTATAAATTTTCAAACACACATAAGTAGAAGAAATTATATAAGGAAGCCTCATATAGCTGTCACTTTGCTTCAACATTTCTGTTATTAGGCCGTTCCCATGTCCTGTGTATATAAGCCATCATATGTATGGCCAACTCTATTTCCTTAGTACCCCGTTCTCCCCTGTTCCTTCCTGGATTATTTTAAAACAAATCTCAGAATCTCAAATATCACATTGCTTTGTTAGAGTTTTAAATGTCATGTGAAATCTTCTCTACCTGGAGGAATTCCAGCACCTGGAACTCAGTGCTTTTTGTGAAACTGTGAAAAAGGCCAATTCCCGTTGCTTGACAACACACAAGGAGGGCAGTGAGGGCTGCAGGGTGAAGCTTGCCTGCTGGGGGAAGAGGCATACCCTATTCCCACATTGTCCTGAAATCTACCTTCACCTTGTTCAGTCTGGAAACTTTGAGCTCATAAAGGGACCTGGCAGTGCCAAGCAGGCTAAAAATATGGAGGAACCAGCATGGAAAGCCATGTGGAGTGGTGGGCAGGATCCAGAACTCAAGCCAGATAACCATTTACAGAAGTACTCAGATCTTCACACTTCCTCACTTGTACAATGAAATCACTGAGGTAGAAGGATGGCTTGAGCCCAGGAGTTCAAGGCTGCAGTGAGATATGATGATGCCACTGCACTCTGGCCTGGGACTCCCTCTCTAAAATAAATAAACAAACAAATGAATAAATAATAAACTTGATATGAGTGCCCATTTCTACTGTGGAAGTAAAGTAAGGTAAGTTTTAAATTCATATTTAATGTTTGCCACCACAGTAGTGTTTGTAATGACTTAAGCTATAGGGATCTATTAATTGGTGTTAACAGTAGGAGTAATTATTTTCCCCAGGTAGTCTTTGGATGTGAATCAGCACCACCATCCGTAAAAGGGAAAATTATGCTGCAGTTTGTATATTTCTAAATATTTTTCATCTGAGAAAATTGGACAGCACCACGATGAGCTCCGGGGGGCGGGGGGGGGGAGGGTAGGAGGGGAGGCAGGGGAATATGGCAAATAGAAACTTAGCTGAATTGTTCCCTCCCAGTAGGTCAGCTTTTCCCCACTCACCAATGGCCAGATTTTGAAGCAGACAGTTCTGGACAATCTGGGATATAGAGAGGAAGGAGACACCACATTTCCAAATTTTGATGACTTCCCTCCTATACCAAACTGTCTCTTTCTGGATCACTGAGATCATGAGATCAGTGCCAGCTAGGTCACAATGTTGAGCAAGGTAGGTGTAGAGAGGGAAGAGGCTGAGCAGACTGAGTGCTCCGTGCCACCGTGGGCAACCCAAGCTTGTTGTGCCAGCTCCATGGCTCTGAACTCTCACGTCAGCCTCCTCAGCCTTCAGCCTAGTCTCTGACCTTGCCTGTCACTCAACTTTACCTCTCTATTTCCTTTGCTCATTTACAGTATTTAATGCTCTCATAGAATTTTTTTTTTTTTTTAAAGAAGTGTATAGGCCCGGGGCTCGTAGCACAGTGGTTACAGCACCAGCCACATACACCAAGGCTGGCAGGTTCAAACCCAGCCCAGGCCAGCTGAACAACAATGACAACTGCAACAAAATATAGCCGGGTGTTGTGGCGGGTGCCTGCAGTCCCAGCTACTTGGGAGGCTGAGGCAAGAGAATTGCTTAAGCCCAGGAGTTTGAGGTTGCTGTGAGCTGGGATGTCACAGCACTCTACTGAGGGTGACAAAGTAAGACTCTGTCTCAAAAAAAAAAAAAGGAAGTGTATAATAATGTGAAAAATAAGCAATGTATTATTTTTCTTTTCTCCAACTGAATCTGTATGAAATGTTCCTCCTTTCTGGTTTGTTTTCTTAGTTACATTATAATCACTTGGCAACTTAGAGCTTTTTTAAAGAAAACTTTTAATTTTAGAATAGTTTTAGATTTATAAGGAGGTTGCAAAGATTTTCCATACACCCCTCACCCCCAATTTCTTCTGCTGTTAGCATTTTTCATTGCCAAAGTACATTTGTCACAACGAAGAAAGCAACACTGGCATGTTGCTGTTAACTAAAGTCCAGGCTTCATTTGGATTCCACTAGTTTTGCCACTGTCTGTTCCACACCTCATCCAGGACACCACATTACACTGAAGTATTGTATCGCCTTAGCCTGCTCTCATCTGGAACAGTCTTTATTTTTCCTGACCTTGACAGTTTTGAGGAGCACTGGCTAGGTATTTTGTAGAGTTTCCTTCAATTTGATTTTTCCTCCAGTGAGATGGGGTGATGGGTGTTGGGGAGGATGACCACTGAGATGAAGTGCTATTGTCAAGACGTCACGTCAGGCATACATTCTGCCAGTCTGACTTAGCATTGGTTGTGTTAACCTTGATCACTTGGTTAAGGTAGAAATTCGTCCAATTTCTTACTCTTTCTTCTCTCCCTCCTTTTCCATGCTCTATTCTTTAGAACAGTGGTTCTCAACCTTCCTAATGCCGCGCGTGGCCCTTTAATACAGTTCCTGTGGGTCGCGACCCACAGGTTGAAAACCGCTGCTTTAGAAGAAAATGACTAAATCTAGCCCACACTCAAGGGGGAAGGAGAGATTCACTTTCAACCTCCTGCGGGGAGAGTATCCTTACAAAAAGTGTTCAAAATGCCAGTGGAAGGAAAATTTCTTTCTTCCCTCTTATTTATGTAATCATTTATTTACATCATTATTAACAGAGACATGACACGCTGCATAGTTTCGCCCTCAAATCCTTCCAGTTTGTCCTGGAAGCTCATTCACATTGGCTGCATACTTTTACTTTTTGGGCATTATAGGATGGTCCATCTTGTATTTTCCCTGCCCCAGCTATAGAATCAGCCATTTCTCCAAAAATCCCTGGTTCCATTTACAGAGAAAGGTATTAAAATCCAAAATCTGAGTGTTGAAAGTGCTCATCGTTAATGGAAAAACACTTAAAAATATACATATGGTTATGGTTAAACTGTTAAGTCTTAATTTACTACTTTAACAATATTGTGTTTTGTTCAGTACCGGCCATTTGCCCGTTGCTCTATAAACTTAATAGTGGAATCCCAAATATTTAATTCTGTGGGCTAAAATCTATGTAGATTACACCACTAATCTGTATAGTACTTATCTGTTAAAGGAATTTCTCACTTATTCTTTAAAAAAACTGAGGTGGATAACTAGTAAATTTAGACTAAACAGTTTAACCATACAAAAAAGTAAATTTGACAGATAGATTTATATGAATTACAGAAAGTTTCTCACTTCATAAAAAAAAAAATCTTAAGCAGAAAATCTCTTAAATACACTTAAAATATAATTCAATTGAACAAAATTCAATTTGAGCATAACTTTTCAGTAGCACACATGTTTTAGCCCAAGTTTCCTAAAAAGCAAATTCTGAGACAAACCTTACCTGCTAAAAATGTACGGGAGGTGTAATCCCAGGGCAGCAAAAGTGAGATAAATAGGAAATAAGGCAAGGAAGAAAGGAAATAAAATACAGTGTGGTGTGTTATCAAGCTGGCTGCAAACTCACGAAGACACAAGTTGCTCGGTTATGTGACCATCTCTGGGGACACCATGTAAAGCCCTTGGAGCTCAGCATGGACCATGGGAGAAGAAGGAATTTCTGTCTTGGCTCCTGCTAATGGAGACTGCGCTGAGGCTTATCCCTCATCCGCAGAGGAGGCTGAGCGGTGATAGTGTTAGGAGATGGGTCGTGTAGTTGCAAGGAACAGAAGGGGAAAGGGGCAGGTGGAGTCAAGCAAATATATTGAGGAATAGCTGGGTCTAGGAGCAGAGCAAGTTGCCTAGATGTATTATGCATTAAAAAGCCAGAAGCAAAATGTATTTGAACTTTTCTTAGATAACCGACATCTCCATATTAGTACTACCAATAATAATAATACTTTTCTTTTGCAAAGTCATGTTCCATTTCTTTTCTTTTTCTTTCTTTCTTTCTTTTTTTTTTTTTTTTTTTGAGACAGGGTCTCACTATGTCACCCTCAGTAGAGTCCTGTAAAATCACAGCTCACAGCAACCTCAAACTCTTGGGCTTAAGAGATTCTCTCACCTCAGCCTCCCAAGTAGCTGGGACTACGGGTGCCCACCACAACATCTGGCTATTTTTTGGTTGTAGTTGTCATTTTTGCCTGGCAGGTCCGGGCCGGGCTCCAACCCTCCAGCTTCAGTGTATGTGGCCAGTGTCCTACTCACTGAGCTATGGTGCCAAGATGTCATGTTATATTTCTAAGAGAAGTATAGATTCACGGGAGTTGCGAAGATGGGATAGTGAGATCCTATGATTAGCGGTCCCACTTTGTTTCCCCCATTGATTACATCTTTTGTAATTATAGTGTAATAGTAAAGCCAGGACATTTATGTTGGCATAATGCCTCTCCCCTCCCTCCCAAACTCTTGGCAACAGCTAATCCTTTTATTGTCTTCATAGTTTTGCTTTCTCCAGAATGTCATATACAAGAAGTCCTCACTATGGTCAAGATGTTCTTGGAAATGGTGATTTTAAGCAAAGTGATATATAATGAAATCAATTTTTACTGTAGCCTAACCGATACAAATACGAGTTAAGTTCCTAAGGAATATTTCTGGTCACAGAAATATCACCAAACTTTTTATTTTTATTTATTTCTTTGAGACAAGTCTCACTCTGTGCCCTGGGTAGGGTGCCATGGCATCATCGTAGATCACAGCAACCTCAAACTCTTGACTTGAGCAATCCTCTTGTTTGCAGCCTCTCCAGTAGCTGGGACTACAGGCACCTGCCACAGTGCCCAGCTAATTTTTCTGTTTTTAGTAGAGATAGGGTCTCTCTCTTTTCAGGCTGGTCTTTAACTCCTGAGCTAAAGCAATCCACCCACCTCCAACTCCCAGAGTGCTAGGATTACAGGCATGAGCTGCTCCATCCGGCCCCATCACCACACTTCAAAAATAAAGACCTAAAACACTATTAATATTAAACATCAAAATAAATGTGAAGTATACATACATTTAAGAAAGTTTAATGAAAACAAACATGATGATTGCCCAACTTTTGGTGAATCAGTGAGTGATGATGGTTCCAGTGGTGCTGGGCCTCCTTCTGCCATCACACAGTTGGTTAAAAACAAACAGTAACAAATGTGATGGGCTCACTGTACACTTTTGTACCTCGGCCTTTATTGTCATACATTGGCGTGATTATCGTGTGCTTTACCAATTTTTATTTGACAATAATTTGCATTTATTCATTTATTTGTTCTCCAACTTGCTTATTTTGCTCATGGTGGAGGGTGACCAGAGCCTATCCAGGAGCTCAGGACACCAGGCAGGAACCAGTCCTGGGCAGGATGTCGTCCCATCACAGGACACACTCTCTCAGGCTGGTACCATTTAGACACACCAAGTCACCTATTGTGCACAGCTTTGGGACAAGGGAGGACACCGGAGTACTGAGAGAAAATCCATGTAAACATGGGGAGACCATGCAGACTCATCATGCACAGTGTCCCCTGGGAATCGATTTTTTTTTTTTTTGAGACAGAGCCTCAAGCTGTTACCCTGGGTAGAGTGCTGTGGCTTTACAGCTCACAGCAACCTCCAACTCCTGCCTCAGCCTCCCAAGTAGCTGGGACTACAGGCGCCTACCACAACACCCGGCTATTATTTGGTTGCAGCCGTCATTGTTGTTTGGCGGGCCCAGGCTGGATTAGAACCCGCCAGCTCAGGTGTATGTGGCTGGCGCTTTAGCCACTTGAGCCACAGGTGCCGAGCCGGGAATCCATTTTTTATTCTTGTCAGTGTTGTAACCAAATGACATTGAACGGAAGGATGCTATTCCAGGACCTGCTGTAGTTGGAACCACATGGGAATGTAGTCCTTTTAGATTGGCTTCTTTCATTTAACAAAATGTATTTAGATTCCAATGGCTCATTTCTTTTTATCACTGAATAATATTTTTTATCACATGATAATATTTTATTATGTTTATCCATTTGCCTATTTGAAGGCTATCTCAGGTTCTTTCAAAGTTTGGTGATTGTGAATAAAGCCACCATAAACATTTGTGTACAGGCTTTTGTATGAACAAAGTTTTCAGCTCATTTGTGTAAATACCAAGGAGTGCACTTGCTGGGCTGTATGGAAGAGGATGTTTGGCTCTGTGAGAAACTTCCAAACTGTCTTCCAAGTGGCCACACTGTTTTGCATTCCCATCAGCAATGAATGAGTGTTCCTGTTGCTCCACATCCTCACTACCATGTGGTGGTGTCAGTGCTTTGAGTTTTAGCCATTCTAGTAGGTGTGCAGTGGAGTCTAATTGTCGTTTTAGTTTGCATTTTCCTAATAACATAGAATTCTAAGCATCCTTCGCATGCTTATTTGCCATCTCTGTATATTCTTTGGTCAAGATTTTTCAATTGGGTTGCTTGTCGTCTTATTTTTAAGAGCCCTTTGTATATTTTGAATATAAGTTCTTCATCAGATACGTATTTGCAAAATTTTCTCTCTATCTGTGGCTTTTTTGTTTTTTCTTTTAACAGCATCTTTCACAGAGCAGAAATTTTTATATTTTAGCGAAAGTTCTACCTATTGATATTTTCTTTCATGAATTGTACTTTTGGTATTATATATCCATGAATCATTGCAAACTGAAGATTGGCTACATTTTCACCTGCCTTATCTTTTAGCAGTTTTATGGTTTTACATTACTGAGATCTATTTTATTTGTTAACTTTTTCGTGAAGTAGTAAGGTATGTTTTTAGTTTCTATCCATTTTTCTGTGAATCCATTTAATCTGTGGTTTATTTGCTGTGCAGAGTTCCATGACATGCATCTGCAAGTTAGCCTGTCTCTTTCCCTTTGACAGCCCCCTAGCTTTCCTCCAACTTCTTGTCACCATGAATAATAAATAATACAGCAGATATCTTCATTTCTGGCCCTTTATAGACTCATACAAAAATTCTCTGGCTACATACTGAAGCCAGGAATTACTGGGTTGTGGAGTGTGCTTAGCTGAACGAGCAGTGATTGGTTGTGCTCCTACATGGCTGCACCATTCTGCACTCCTGCCTACTGCTCTATATTCCTGCCACGTTAGAAACCATTATCTTCCTTCCTAAATTTTGCCAAACAAGTAGTTGCAAACTATTCCATTCTTATTTTAATTTATTTTTTTCTAGTAATGTTTGATTTTTAATTCTGATGTCAGAAGCAATGACAGTGATTTTTTTTTTTTCTTCTAAAAAGTAAATACAAGATAACCAGGGTTTATCTAAATTAATAAATCCATCCTTCTTCCAGCATCCCCCACTTCCAGGTCAGAATCTAAAATGAGGTTTCCCCCTTGACTTTCACTTCTCTTTGTTAATTTATTTCCTTTCAGCTCAGTGCCCATAGCTCAGTGGTTAGGGTGCTGGCCACGTGCACTGGGGCTGTGGGTTGAGCCTGGCCCCAGCCTGCTAAAAACAACAATGACAGCTACAACAAAAAAATAGCCAGGCATTGTGGTGGGTCCCTGTAGTCCCAGCTACTTGGGAGGCTGAGGCATGAGAATTGGTTAAGCCTAAGAGTTTGGGGTTGCTGTGAGATGTGATGCCCTGGCACTCTACCGAGTGTGACAGTGAGATTCTGTCTCAAAAAAAAAAAGAGAAAAAAAATTCTTCTTTTTCTTTTATTTTCTGGCACTAACAGATATAAAATAATTGTGAATAATACACACCAATATAACTGAGCAATAGGTTTTTACGAGTTCAAAACTCAGTAAATCAGGCAAGACCCATGTGGAATTGAAATGTGTGACCTTGACTGAGGATAACATTTGGCTAATCAGACAGAAGACAGCATGCATTTCAGACCAAGGTGGCATCTTGAGCAAAGACCAGGAGACTGGATGGGGGAGAAAGAGAGGCCTGAGAGAGGGAGGTACTGGGGAGAACTGGGAAGGAAGGTTAATAGGAAGGGCTTGGCCTAGAGAGCCAGGCTGAGTTCAGAGTTGAGTTAGTGAGATGTGAGAAGGTTTTATGGTAATTAAAGGCTTGCTTCAGACACATTAGTCAGGCAATGGGGTGTGCAGGATGGCTTGACGGTGAAGACCACCTGGCAGGCTGTTCTGAATTCAGCCTGTGTGAGCCAGCCCTGGTCTCCTTCACGACAGCTTGAAATGCGTCTAATCCCTGGTCCAAGACATCCCTGGATATTATCACCTCTGTGTGCTGGGCAAGCCAGGCCACATTGTGTTCTGCTCGTTTTCTTAAAATTCCTAGAAACCACTTTCACTTATATGGTTGTATGTCATTATTTAAATTGAGATGACAATGTAGTTCGCCAACTCATCCTAGAGAAAGTGCTATATACCTCATCGCTGACTATTGCTGTGGTCACCTTTGATGTCCTCCCTGTAGGAAGCTATGCACCAACACCAGCACCTAGTCCACCCTTCCACAGCACTTTTTCTAGGATGAGTTCATGAACTTAATCGTCAGGCCCCATATGATGACAGCTCTGATGGCTATTCCAGAAAAAGAATTCCAAAATTGCTATGTACATCTCAAAGCATTATCACTTCAAACTGAAAATTCTGTTTTTGTGTCACAATGTTGGTTATTATTTCCAAACTAGCCTTTAATTTCCTCGTTGTCATCCCACATTCTCGTCTCTCCAACCTTCTTCTTTCCTGTTTCAGCAACTTTTCTCCTCATTTAATAATTTAAACCTCTATGATCTTTATGCTCTTCTTTCACCTGGCTTAGTTTAGAGGTATTTATTTTCTTCTTTCTGATGATCAAACACACTAAAATATACAGTGACAAATGGTTCCCCCTCCCCGATGTTGTTTCCTCTTAATCTATGTCATATTTGATTCATAGATCATCTCAGAATAAAAACAGGATATTTTCCTCATGTTAATAAGGGAATGTTAACACTATCCCTTACGTTGTGTGTGTAACTCACGTTTCCCCAGGCCATGTTGATGTAACAGCAGCACATGACTCAGTCTTTATTAGTAAAATCTAGAGACCCCAGGTCCCAACCCCTGCATGGAATCCTTAGGGTAGCTGCGTCAGGTGTCTTCCTGGCTTCTGATATCCTCAGTAGCCACGTGGTCCCCTCTGTCCCTTCCCTCCCAACACTGACGTGTTCACAGTTGCTCCTTAATTCCACTCTCAGTGGCTCTCCTCCCATCCTCCTCTCCCAGCTTCCAGCTGGGCTTGGTGCTCTGTGGCCTCTGGTATACGGTGATTCTGTTCTTCATTATTGCCCCTTTCCAGGAGCAAAGCACATGCTCGAAGGCTGGGTTGAGTAGCAATCACAGGGACACCTCACCGTGGGGCCATATAACCCAGAGGATCAGAGGAATGTCTCCTCTGGGTACGTTCCTCCTATATACCCGGATCAAACACCTGGTAATTCTCTTCTTAGGGAACTAACAAAATCTTGTATTAAATTGTGTGATTTATGTAGCTGATTTCATAAGCTTTGGTTGGTTTTATAATGGTTTCTACAACTGTAGAACTTTGTCTTTGGGAAATTTGGAAATGATGGTGGGGTGTGTTTCCCCAACTCCTCTCTTTCTTCCTTCCTCCCTGGATGTCATACATATGACCTCAGTGTGCCAGGAACATGGTTGCTGAGGGCCTCATTCAAAGTCACCACCTCAGTCCGCACCCAAATACTAATGAAATGTCTAAATTTCCAATGTACACCTATTAGCTCCCAGCATTTATTCAAAAAATATTTTGAGCATCTACTCTTATTTTCTAGATTTGGTGGGTCAGGAGACAGGGCTGTGATTATCTATGTTCTGTCAGATCTTAGAGCCTTTAAACATAGGACACAGTGGAGACAACATTGAATTTCTAAAGTCCTAAAGAATCTACATTTATTCCACAGAAGATAGCCCAGATTGTAGCCGCCCCACTCTCTGTGGCAGTGAAGACACTCCCAGGTGACACCAGGCAGAATAAGAAATTAGAAAGGAGAAAGTTTAGACTTCAATTTCTTTGGATTTTTCATTTGCAAGTACATGAGAATGTTATTTCTGACTTTAATTCTTTTAACCTCTAAAATCTTCAGGCTAATTTGCATGGAGATTTAATTTTTAACTTTAATTTCCTCCCAGGAAAGTCTATTTTTTAAAAAGCAGTTAATATTCAAATCTGGGACTTTGTTGGCATTTTTATTAGTAGAGTATTTTTATGTTGTTATCGTAATCTCATTGCCAAACCTGTGATCAGCAAAACTTTGGACAATGTAGCTAGACGTAGTTTGGGAAGGAAAATAGAATAGAGCAAGAATTTCCAGGTTGGGATGCAGTTTTACAATTAATTTAATGTATAATTTGGATTTGTTTTGGAGTCTCCCAGGGTTCATAATAAAACACTGCCCACCAGTGTACCAGAAGAGCCATGGTTGGGTGTGTAATCTTTTGATGAAGATTGCTGGGGAAAGATTTTTCATCTTGGCTCCTAAAGAAGGCAGCTACACCACTAGTAACAGTCAGGCCAACTGGGGTAAGAGAACGTTAATTTGGGGGATGTTGGAGGAAGGAAGTCTTCCTCCCTGTGCCTTGCTGGTAAGCTTCCTACCTCTTTACTCATCAGCAGTCAGTCCTCCCAGAACTTGTCCGAGTTGCAGACAGCACAGGCGGTGCTGGACAACACCAGCATGCTCCTCCTGCCCTTTTCTCCTTGAGGCCCGCCTGCCTGCATACTGCAAATGTGTGTTCTGCCCTATCCTGAACTCTATGAGGTTGGCAGGGGCAGGCATCCTCTGCCCTGCACATGAGTCTCTGATGTGGTCCATGCTGCCTGAGGCTGGGTCGGAGTCCTGCCTAGATGTGGTTCGCTATCTGGATGCCTTCTTCCCTGCAGATACAGGAGGAGGGAGCTGTCCACATCTGCTCTATTACCGATACAGATTTTGATCTCCATTTGTCTGAGTTTTGTGCCTATCTTTCAGCTGGTTCTTAACTTGGGGTGGGACTGTGTCAATTGTTGGGCTCCCTCTAACTCTATCAGAATTACTAGAGCTGATAGAGCTTGCTAATTAATTAGGTGTAGGGTATCAAGAAAAACAAGAAATCAAAGATGATTTTTAGGTTTCCGGCCTGAGTGACAAGGTACATAGTGGTGTTATTGAGTGATATAGAAGCCCCAATTCTGAGATGGTTGGTATCCCTGTGGTGAGACTGACTAGCGTGTGAGGGGAGGCCATGCATTGGCGAGTGATTCCAATGGGTCAGCTGGCTGGAAGGCAGGGAGTGTAAGTAGGAGGCCATTGATTTAGTTCAGATAAGAGTGAAGGGCTTCAAGTAGGATACCTGTAATAGAGAAAGGGGCTTTCGTGTTAGCCACACTTAGGACATAAGATTAATAGAACTTGGTGAACAGCTGGATATGGGCAGAGGGATGTGGAGAGAGAGTCAAGAGAGACTGCAAGGTTTCAAGTTTATGGACTTAGCCATCTAAATTAAACATTAGGCAGTTACTATGTCAATTTTATAGATTCTTACATTTTAAATGTGATAACTCTTTTAGCTACAATAAAAGCACACAGGATATAGGGAAAGGAAAACTTCGGCAGAGAGTAGGTCTTCTGTTCAACAGAAGACAAATCAAAAATCCCTAACTATCCAAAACCCTTACAAGCACCAGCTGACATAGATCCTTTCATTTGGGGTGGTCTGGCTTTTAGATACGATATACTGTGTCAGGAGCTGGTAAACTTTTTCCATAAGGAACCAGATAGTAAATATTAAATATCTTAGGCTTTTTGGAATATGGCCTCTGTTACAACTGCTCAACTTTACCCTTTTAGAGCAAAAGTGGCCATTGACAGTAAGGTAATGCACAGGCAGGGCCAGGTTCCAATAAAACTGTTCTTATGGAACAGGCAATGGACTGGATTTGGCTCATAGGCCACACCTGTGCAGTTTGCTGGCCCATGCCCCTTACGGGATACTTGTGTGGCGAGGCTGCCTTTCCCTCAACTCTTAGCAAAGGGCAATGGCTCATCCCAAGACTAGTTAAGAGAAAGGAACCTTGCAATGGTATGGAAGGTTGGGAGGGAAGCAATGCTTTATAAAATTCATCAGTTATAGAATTGGTGGAATACGACTCCTCTACATGGACCTGTTGTGAGCTGTCGGCAGATTAACTCTATGGTACAAGATGTCTGAAGTTTTTAATGGGTTGGTCAAAGAAGAAAGGGGGAAGAAAAAAACAAAAGATATTTCATACACACGTCCTTCTGATCATGTCTCTGTCTTCAGGATATAAACCTTCCTTCTCCTTTCCTCTCCCATTCAGCAACAGGGACCGGTGGAAGAAAGAATGGCTGTGACTCCCAGCCTGGGACAGGGACTCACAGGATTTCCAGGCCACACAAAGAGGCCAGTGGGAAGGGCCACTCATGGGGAGAGAAGGCACGGAAAATGAGGGGAGAGAGGGAGCGAGGGAAGGCACGCTGACAGGAGGGGGAAGGGTGGCGTGATGGGAGTCAGGCACCTACAGGAACGCTTTCCATCACCAGGAGAACATCCATGGAGAACACCCGTGCTCAGAGATGAAGCAGTTCAGTAGTGAGGGCCCTGGAGAACTGCCACCACTCTACTCACACAGTCTGGACTCTGCCTCTGCAGGTGCTTAAGCATTGTTTGACCTGTGTGTGTGTGTGTGTGTGCACTTGTCCAGTGAAGGGGCATAGACCATCCCTCAGCCCCACTGAACAGGTACCAGAGACATTAAATGATAGAAAGGAAAACACCCAAAGCCAAGAGAATTCGGGGCTGATATTAGTCTTACAATTATAAAAATGCAGAACTGAAAAGGACCATGAGAGAATATCTGACCTAGGCATATGTCTTCAGAAAAGTTAGTCTTTCTTAATGATGTGCTTGACAAAAGACCAGGCCTTCTCTCTTAATAACCCACTCCCAATATTCTTTCATTCTGGCAATCTGGAAACTCTTCTTTATATCCAACAGAAATGTCTCCTATTTTTCTCCTATTTTCTCTAATTTGATTTTTTGTGCTGGCTTTATAAAACAAAGGTCATTTACTCCTGAACAGAAAAAAACTGCTGTTGTGCAGGCCAGAAAAAACATTCAAAAAGGAAAAGGTCTGCAAAGGCAAGTAGATATTGATGAATCTGTTTGAATAGTGTGGAATTCATATCTCCTTTAATTTTGCCAGAAGTGGTTTCAACAAATTCTAACAATTTTCTCACACGTCTCTCTGCAGACAAATGACAGTTTCATACCAAATAAAAAAGGTTTACTTTTTAATTATCGTATCCTGCTTTGTGGGGAATTATTTTAAGAAAATTAATCACATTCTGAATTCTTTTTTTATAAGTGTGAGAAATGAAAAGCACACTCTATTTGTTCTTTTTAATGTCACTAAATTGTTAGGAGTTTTCATATGTGCTACTTGTTTTTTGTTACTGTTGCTTTCAGGTAAACCCAAATATCTTTGCTTAAGGCAAAATGACAGCAAATCCTCGATCCAGGCTTTATTTGATTTACTTTTATTGAATAAGATGCTCTCTAAGACATACGAATCTTTAAACTTGTATGTACATATTTATTTTGATTATTAAAACATTCCATTTTAGATATTATTGTGTATTAGTTAGGTTATGCTGGACTATATCTTGCAACAAATTAACCCCCCAATCTCAGTGACTTCATGTTAACATTGGTTTATTTCTTGCTCATGTTGCTTGGTTTATGTGATCAGTGGGAGGCTCTCTTCCACACTGTCTTCAAGAACCTGAGCTGGTGGACACTCAGACACCTTACAGCTACCTCGTCTGGAACACAAGGCCCCATGGTTGCTGCAGCAGGAGCAGTGACAGCTGTAGAGTCACACACCAGTTCTTCAGCACCTTGGCCTGGAAGCGACACTCACGGCATTTACTCACAAGGTCTTTATTCTATCCCAATGTCCTTTTGCTGTTAAGATATTTAAAGTCTCAACATGCACTTAATCCAGAACCTTCTGGCTGAAAGATCTTCTCTTATTTCACCCCTCATTCATCTTTCCTTAGGCAAACTCCAGTTTAGTCAGCCTTTTCTGTCTGTCCACATTTTTAGTTGCAGATGCAAAACTCAACTTTGGCTTTTTTAAATAAGAAGAGACTTATTAAGGAAGACTAGAAAGAGCAGGGAATCGCTGGGAAGGTGGGAAGAACAGGTTCTAGCCCAGACAAAGCTACCACCAACCCAAGAACCAAACAGTCTTGGTGGCCATGGAGAAATTCCTGCTCCTACCACTGCACCCTGAACCATGACCTTGAAACCATGCAGCAGAATGAGTGTCTTCTAGACCCTGCCTGTTCTTCAGGTAGTTTTTTTTTTTTTATCAGATGCAGCCAAGAGCCAGAAAGGAGGTAATAGAGCCTAACCCTGGACTCCAGAGGTTAGGAAGACCAGGAAATGTCAAGTGTTAGAATTGACTTTAAGAAGGCCAGATGCCCCATGGGGGAACTATCAAAATGTAGGATGGTTTTTCAAAAGATTTGAGCTGCCATAAGTAACAGATGTTATTAACTTTCTTTTATAGGACTCATTTTACTTATACAGACAATTTTTTTTTTTTTCTGTTACAGAAGTAGTATAAATAGAGATGAGACAGAACCATTCACATTGTTACCATCCTAACCAAGCCACTGTTATTATTTTGGTATATTTTAAATATAAAATTACAGGGCAATGATTATCAATTTTCTAGTGAGATAATAGAATATGGACATTTTCCCTATGTCTTTATGTTATCTACAGTATTGTGATGCAGGCCAATGGGTATAACTTCTCTGCTCACAACTGCATATGTGTTTATTTTTCCAGTTATGGTTTAATTGAACCAACTTTTTTTTTATTATTAAATCATAGCTGTGTGGAATATAGATGACCATCCCTTCACCTTGAGTCTGTATTTGTCTTTTAATGTAAGATGCGATTCTTGGATGTAGCAGATATCTGGCTTGAGTTTTTGTATCCAGTCAGCCAACCTGTGCCTCTTTAGAGGACAATTTAAACCAATCACATTAATTGAGAATACTGATGAGGGTTTCGAGAATCTGGTGGACATTTTTAATCCTTTTGCGACTATGGAAGTTGGAATTTGATCAAAAATTTTCTGGGTGGGTTCACTTTTGTGGTGGAGAATTATGCTGGTGTTTATGAAGGATAGGTCTAAGAATGTCCTGGAGAGCTGGTTTAGTTGTGGCGAATCTCTCCAACATGTGAATGTCATTGAAGTATTTAATTTCTCTGTCATAAATGAAGCTCA
>CAUYPK010006705.1:0-46065 GCA_963574355.1 Loris lydekkerianus
TTTGGGTTACTGCTTGGAGTTCTAATTTGATCTTATTTGCTATCCAGATTCTAAAATTGATTTCTGACATCTCAGCTATTTGTGCATGGGATCTTGTGCTGTGTCTGCCCCATTGATCCTTGGGGGGTGTTGATCTACTCTGATTATTCATATTGCCAAAGTTTTTCTGTTGATTTCGCCTCATGATTGTTTTTCACTGTTGCCTCTGGCTGTCCTCAGAGTTGGGGAGGTGTCTCTCCAAGAATAGACCCCAGCGGGGTCACTCTATTGTTGCTGGATCTTTGTAGGGAGTGACCCTGTATAGTTCCTCTGGGGCTGCTCTAGCTAGGGATTTCTGGTTGTGGAAGCAGCTCCAGTGTGTGACACACCTGGATCCAGCAACAGGGCTGGGGGTGGTGCGCACGGTTCTGGGAGTACCTGGTGCCCAGTGACTTTGGCACAGAGAGCCCAAGGCTCTGGCATTCTCTGGCCAGGAGATGGGCTCTGTGCAGAGGCAGGGAGGGCTCCAGAGGGCATGTGGCTACCTGAGGCCCTGGCCAGACAAGTGGGCTAGTGTGGAGGCTGGGAGGACACAGGAGGGAGGACGCAGGGTTGCGCGGCTCCGCATGGTCAGAGCATGCAGAGACCAGGTGGGTGCTGGTCACGGGTCAGGGGTTGTGGCACAGCTCTTATGGAGGTCCGGGCGGCGCCAAGTCCAGGAGTTTGAGGTTGGTATGAGCTGTGACGTCACGGCACTCTACCCAGAGCAACAGCCCGAGGCTCCAGTGTGCCAAAACCATCTCACTCTGCCCCTAAGAATTGAGGCTGTAAGGCAGCTCGGTCCCCACCTTTAGGCTGCTCAATCACTAGGTTACTAGGTCCTGCCCGATTCTTGCTCTGAGACCCTGAGGGCCGAGCTTGCCGGGGCAGTTCTCTCACAATAGTTTCCTACTCCCAGCTCAGTGGCTCAGTCTGGGGCCCCAGACAATGCCCAAAGTTCTCTGCACTCCTGTTCAAGCTCTCCCCAAAGCAGTTCAACTGAGTGCCAAGTCCAAAAACACCAAAACAGTTCACAGGTAAGGCCTTTTCGGTTTGCAGTCTCACTGCTGCTTGTACTTACCGTTGCTGGCGGGATTAGGTCATTTGAACACATGCAACCGCTTGCCAGTTTTCCACTGTTTTTGTCCTCCTCTTGGTCCTTGTATCCTCAAAGGGATGATTATAGGCAGATCCCACCAACCAGAGATGCCTGGAGTCTTATCTCCCCAGACTCACCGTGCCCAGTTGCAGGGAAGCAGTTACTCGGCTGCCATCTTTAATCCATCTGGCATGTTTCTTTTTAGGCATTACCCTCTCATACCCAGGTTTTCTTAGCTGTTACTTTTCTATTTTCTTCTCAGCAACTGCCTTCCTGCATTGTTACCTGTTGTTATCCCTATTTTTTTTTTTAACCGTGGCATAACTTTTCTCTGACCACTATTTCTTGAACAACAGCTGGAACAAAGGTAAACTTAAATTTAAGTCAGGTCAAATGTTCTACTTGCTAGGAGGCCTTTTAATAAGATCAGAAAGTTGAATTTGGTGACGAAAAATTGGATTAAAATTTTTCTGTCTGAATTTCATTTGACATTTTTGTCTTCTGAATAATTGTGTTGTAATGCAATTCTTAAATCCTCTGCTTCACTGTTAAGAGATGTTGATTCTAATCGAGAGTTAGGTTGGAGGCCAGTGAGGTGGCTCACGCCTGTTATCCTAGTGCTTTGGAATGCCAAGGCAGGAAGATCTTTTGAGGTCAGGAGTTTGAGGCCCCATCTCTGCAAAAAATATAAACTCAGCCAGGTGTGGCAGCACATGCCTGTAGTCCCAGCTACCCTGGAGGCTGAGGCAGGAAGATTGCTTACCCCCAGGAGTTTGAGATTGCAGTCAGCTATGAGGAGGCCACTGCATCATAACCAGGGCAGTTGGAGACTGTTGGTCAGTCACTCTACATGTCGATCTTTTGATGAAACACACCTTAACATTCACAGGTGACTTCACCTGCACCAATACAAGTATTAAGAGTTCTAGCATTCATAAGCAAATCATAAGCAGATCTCTTTAGAAATGCTGGCTAGGCATCAGTTTATACTGTTTGGAGGCCCCAGTATTGTTACCTCAACTTTGGTAAGTTAAAAAGTCCCAGTACCTGCACTAAAAATTATATTTTATGTATATACATGTACACATGTATACATACATGTAAACACATATACACACATATATATGTTTGTGTATGTATTCGTGTGTATGTATAAATTACATTATATCTCTTGTCTCCACTTTGGTGTTGATTGAAAGTATGGATTCAATCTTAATTGAAATATAGTCTGATTAGTGTAAAAAACAAATATTAATTATCCAAGGAAGGGGAGTATAGTGAAGAAGGTCTCTTGAAGAAACAATAGTTTGACTGCGGGTAGAAAAGTGACTTGGGTGCCAAGTGGACAGTTGGAGAGAAGGGCATTCCAGATAGGGAAATCAGCAAGTGTAAAAACACATTTGGTTGTTGAAGGGTATGAGTAATGGGGCATGAGGCTAGAAAGGTGGTAGGCAGAGGACTAAATGATAGTCTTTAAACAGGTAAAAATTACTACTACATTAGCATTGGCAGCTCTTACAGTCTTCATGGCATCTAGCTCAGTGTCATAACAGGGCAGGACCCATTGTTTACTTATGATCATTGTTAGTGACTGAGTGGCACTTCAGGCCCTTCCTATCTCTGAGTTGTAAAAACTAAATAAAATTTTAGCCTACATGTAATCTGTGTAGTTTGAGAAAGAATATACTATTTTGTCATCTTAACATCTCTCCCTCCTGTATCCCCCTTCCCCGTCCCTTCTTTCTTTTCCTTCTTTCTCTAAACCTTTGAGAGACATAATCCCAGCCTTGACTCAGAAATGGTGTTCCAAAGTCCGGAGCTCTAACAGTGATCTATAGTAATTTGCTTTAGCAATTTGAACAGAGATTCCTGAAGGTCCTGGGATTTAACATCCCAAATCTGCAAATCTGACATGGTCCAAAATCCAAAACTAGTGCTTGAAGGAAATGCTCATTGGAGCATTTTGGATTTTCGGATTTGGAATGTTCAACTGGATATACGCAAATACTCCAAAATCCAAAACACGTCTGGTCCCAAGGATTTCAGGTAAGGGATACTGAACCTGTATGAAATTATGTGAAATTTATTACAAGACTTTTATTTTCTAAGTACATTTTACATTATCTGTGCATGTTTTTATGTAAAACAGTGTTTCTTATCTAATCTTTGAGAAAATTATGACTTCTGGAAGTGTTTTAACCTAATGGCTTCAGCCACTCTCTGTCTCAGTGTTGAATACCTCCAGGGGTATATATAACCCACCCTAAGAACTACTTAGATTTTATTGGGAGAAAGTGGTTTTTAAACGTCTTCCAATAATAAATAACATGTATCTCAACCTTTTAATTCTCATTTGTATGTAGATGAATTCGTTGATGCTGAGGTGGACAGTATGATACTAGAATAATTTATATTATATATATGTATTTTATAGTATCCTGTATATAGTATATACTTTAGTATATGCAATATGTACATTGTATAATTTGCTAGTTCATAATAACACTTGATATTTCTGTTTGATCATTCTGTAATATACTAATTAAGAAATATATTAAATTAAAGCAACTTCTTTTGAAAAGTGAAACTAGGGTCCCAGTTATTTTCCTAAGTTTTTATTCCTGTTGTCATTGAGTCCCATGACTACCACAGTCAGATCTGATGCTAGGGAAATGCCACTTGCCAAGTTACTACCTGGGAGTTAATAGCATGTTTATTTTCTGTGAAGTAGATAATATATGCATTGTAGATGAAACATAATTATCAAATGCCATTTTATAGAAATAGCTTGTTTAGCTTTCTTATTTCACAAACACAATAAGCTACACAGCTAAATGTGATCATATATGTTTTAATAAATAAAATTCATGAGCAGCAGGTGTTTTTGATATCTCAGGATCCATTTCTTATGTCATTATTTGTAAGAAAAGAAGGCAGGCAATTTTTTATATAACTTTGGAGATTTTTAAGAAATTCTCAACATACTCAGTTTTAAAGAAACTTTGGTATATATAATGTGTAGGATAAGCAGCTAGCAGCCGTCATGTGCAGGAGTCTGTGGTGAGTTGGGAAACCTGGCCACAAGCCACTGCAGCTTTGAAGAAGGTGGCTCATGGGAGGGCTCACAGCCCATTGCATAACATTCTGCAGAGAGGAAAATGTAAGCACAGTCCCTATCATTTGACTTGTTTTCCATTTTGATTTAGTTGCTTGGCAAAGTCTTGGTGTCCTGTAGTGGAGGAATGAAAGGCAAGTTCCAGTGAAGGACCCTGCCTCTAAGGGCATCAGCCAGTGCACAGTTTGTAGGGCCAGATCGGGGTTAGATTTCTTATTGTTGGGCCAGGGGGATTAAAGTTTCAAGAGACTACGTGAAAAATACCATCAAATGATACTTGTATTTTTTTTCAAAAGGGAATCCTTTCTTCTCTCCTCACAACAGTGCGTGCTGCTTTTAGTTGTTATACCTGTGCTTTAAAATGCCACAGCTACTAGAAAAGACCATTTTATAACAAAATCACTTCCCTTCATGTTCTGTGGTATGTCAACTTGGCAGTAGAGTTCACAGGGTTTGAAATCAAAAGCAGCATTGGTTCCTTCATGGAAAAATGATCCCAATGTACCAAAATAAAAGCCAAACAGACTCTAATTGTTCCTTCTCCCACAGGGGGCTTGCCCTTTTTGAAGGTGTAGTTACTTTTGATAGGACTCTTCTCTCTAACAGGGCTAGTGGCTGGGAATTGCCTTTTCCCTAGGCAAAACCCACTTTTAAATCATAATTTTAAAACAGACCTCAAAGTATCTTTGAAAATAAAAGTACCTGGGTATCTCTCTATTCTCTGATCCCCTCCCTCTCAGCAAGGAGACTCCAGTTTTCTCACAGGGTACCTCCTGCTGCAGTGTCTAATTCTGACTTTGCTTTACTATCACCCATGCTAAACTAGGAAACATTTCAGGTATACAGTTTTTATCAAGTTATCCATGTATTTGGAAAAAAAAATCTCATGTTAATTCAGTATGTGCCAACCAGGGGGCTAATTTTTTTCCCATTGTTTTTCATCAAATCTAGTTTCATAAATTTTACGATGTTGGATTTCTTTCTACTTGCTGTTTGTCTAGTGTTCATCATAATATTCAAAATAGCAGTCTTGACTTTCCCCATCCTTCTTTCCCTACTTTGAGTGGAGGTGCAGGACCATGCCTTTCATGACGACTCCTTCTCCATGCAGCTCTTCTACTCCTTATAGACTTGAAAAACATCACATGATAGTTCCATTATTTTCTCTGTGCATATGGATTTTCAAATCAAACCAAACCTTTTTCTTCTGTTTCTCATCCTCTTACCTTTCCCCAAAGTCTTTTAGTGCTCATGATCTGGCAGCCCCACGCAGGAGGCTCCTGACCAGTCACATGAGAGTGAAGGCAAGAAAAGAAAGGACCAGATGGCACCAGAAGATATGCCTTTCTAGGTCACTGGTGGCTGAGCTTGCGGTACCAAGAGGGAGACTGAGAGGAAAAGGATGGAGAGCACCCCCATCATAAGGGAGGAATAATTTTGCCATACAATTCTTATCCCGAGAATTTGCTGGAGAGAAAAAACTTACATATGGAAGAGAACAGGTTTTCTGATTTAATCCATTCTGGTTTTCAGTCATAGAGTATCCATTTATCCATTGCTCTTGGAATGATGCATTTACCTAAGTGGCATATAAGCACAGGTGGTTAACTGTGTGCATTATTTGGATGGATAGGACTTTGAAAAGTACGGCTCCCTTGGTCAGCTACTGTCCTCTAGTCTACAAATCCTTGTTCATTTACAAATATAAAATTAGAGGAAATGACCTTCAGCTCTCACAGATACACCTCTCCCCACAGGAGAGCCGAGGACATCATTCATTGCTTGTCCTTCATACTCGTATCTATTTTGGTGGATTGTATTTACAAAGCTTGGAGAATGATTTCACTGTCCTTTGTGAGACATGATATCTCAGGGTGTGTTTTCTTGGTGTAAGCTATATGTTGGAAGAGATTTGTAATTACTTCGCTGAAGTAATGTTCAGTAGTGGCTAATAGAATAGTTTAGAGGGCATTCTGCCTTCCCTGTTCACTTACGCCTCATTCCACTTTGGTCTGGGCAACTCCTGGTTTGACAGTGCTGTTGCAGATCCCCATACTACTAACACTTAGCTGGTATACTCTTACAGAATTCCAACTCAGTCATTTTCCGTTAAATGAAAGAAACTAAAGTATTTTTAATTTTAGGCTTAAACTTAGTCCTAATCTACAAATTTAGGTCATTTATTTTTTCTGAATATTACAGGGGTGCAAATGTTTTGATTATACTAATTGCTTTTATACTGCTTGAGTCAAAGTTGTAAGTGTGCCCTTCATTCAGATAGTGTAGCCTATGCCTGTGAGGTGTGGTATCACCCTTCTCCTCCCCCCTTCCATCTGTTAGAGTTCTGTTGAGTTCTGTGGAGTTTTACTTCTATCTGTGCACTCTTTTAATTATCTGGATAAACCTTGCTTTTTCATAGACAGATTCAGTGTCTTTCAAGTCCAAAGTTAAGTTTCAACCTCTTTTACAAGTCTATCCCCTCTAATTACAATCTCTCCATTTATTCACATTCTCTTACTCTTGATATCCATATGACTCAATTCAGCATGAACCAAGTAAGGCAGAACAGTATGTTTCAGTCTGTAGTCTATAAACTCTTAAAGTTCAATATTTTTTTTTACTTTTTCTGCAAGTATCTGGAACAGTGCTGAGTACATTGACTAAAACAGAAAAAAAACCCGGACATTTTAATATTGTGTTAGTAATTTTCAGCTTAGGTTGTAGTAAGTTTCACAAAATGGAAACTCAACCCGCCCTTTTTTCTTTGATGTGAAACTATAGTAAGGAATCATTTTGAAGTTTCTTAAACTGAAAAGTAAAAGATAATTCCTATATATGCTGGATTTGTGGAGTTGAGTAATTTGAACAAAATTGACAAACTATTCTTAAGGTAATATACTTCTTAACTTTGCTAGTTGCTTTAACCTTTTTTAGAAGGCTGAATTCAGAGCCAGAACTTCTAAATTATTAGTAAGAGGAACTGCTGGTGTCTCTCTGCAATCCCCAGTCATAGCGTGTGAGCGCAGTTGTTAGTCATATGCCATCATAATCCTAACGGACGGTTTAAAGGCATCTTTTACCCTATTTTCTTTTCTTTTCTTTTGTTTGCTCAGCAAGTGCACTCTCATCACGTGAGATTCCTCACCTAATAGATTTTCTGGTTAAAAATGAAAATTTTGCTAAAGGTTCTATGAATTTGGGTAGAACAGTGAGGAGAATGACTTTGAAATTGTTAAATATTATTAAGGGGGAATCCACTGATACACCTTTCGTTTTGGAAAAATAAAAGAATTTCTTTATAAAAACATTCAGGTATAGCTTTCACATAAAGGCTATGATCCAACTATACCACAAGACTATGGGGAAAGGACCAAGGAAGGGGGGGAAGGGAGGGATGAGGTTTGGGTGGAGGGAGGGTAATGGGTCGGGCTACATCTATGGTGCATATTTTTATCTATAATAAAAAATAAATAAATAAATAAAAACATTCAGGTATGTCAGATTTCAGCCTGGACCAATTATTAGACTTGAGGTATTGAACTCAATGAAGAGATTTGGAATGGATATGCTAACAGACCTTTAACCATAGCTGGGCTAGTAGGTGCTCAAAGAATCTTGAGGATTCATCAGCCAAACCTTTGACCTCACTACCCTTAATCATCCTTGCTTGTCAGTGACATAATTGGCTGCGTACTGCCTTTTCCTTTCAGATTGCTAGTATTTGAGAATTTCATTTGACATTTTTGTGTATTAACAGAGAAAGCATAGTTTGGTGGGTTAGTTACGCCATTTTGGTCCCGTTTGGAAATAAAATGGAGTGTGTTTTGTTACTGATGCAGCTGAGACAGTTGCTGAAAGTTCAGCTTTAGCTTCTTAAGGAGAGGGATAAATGTAGATTTTTTCAGATGTACTCTTAACTGCTGAGTTGTTATGCCTTATAAGGCATGGGACTAAAGATGTGGACTAGTATTGTTTTAGAATGAAATTACTACTTAGAACTCACTCTTATCACCTTGATCAGAGTTCCTTTTAGAACCCAGAGAAGTTAAATCTATGGGGTTCTCTGCTAGCATTTTCAGGAGAAATTTCCCCTAACTTTCCCATAGGATGGGTAGATCAGAGAATGCAATAACTAAGTAAAAACTCTGTAGAAAAATGGAGGCAAGGTAGTGAGAGAAAAAAAGGCAGGCAAGGAATAGAAAAATATAACTAAGCCAGTGAGCAGGTACACTTAGTTAGATAGGAAGAGGGAACTATTTTATGGGTTATTTTCAGTGGCTAGAATTGGTTCCAGGGAATATGTTTTGTCTAACCCAATAGCTGGTCACAGAATTTTGCTGTTTCATTTATGTGGATCATAAGAAAATACCATTTTTATAAGTAAAAAATGGTTGAATATCAAACATTTCCAATGGTTTGAATTACTACATCACAACGTGTAATATAGGATGGGTGTAGTTGCAGAGAGATGGAGATCCGTGTGTGTGTGTGTGTGTGTGTGTGTGTGTGTGTGTGTCTGAGAAAGGAGGGAGGAAATGCAAACTTGTATTTCCATTGTATATCCCTTTGGAGTACCACAGCTGAAAACTCCTATCTAACCTGTGGTTTTAGGCATTCAACAACAAATAAAATTGCCCTGGTATGTTTTCACATTTCCATATTAATACAGTTGAGACAGTTCATGGGATGGGCTAAAAAATAAACCATCTCTGACAGAGATTATGACCATTAGGGATAAAAATCTGAAGTGACTGGTGTCCACAAAGAACAGCAGAAATGGCAGACACTGAAATGCAGGACCCTACACTTGGAGATACAGTACTTTGGAACTGAAGAATTAGCAGTATAACATCCATCCTATAGGCTGAATAACTGCAAATTATTTATCGTAAAATAGGTTTTATGATATTTCTAGTGGAATATACAAGCTGTGCTGATTTGACTTTTTGTCTTTTAGACGAGCTCATCTGCGCCTGTGTTTAGAACGCTTAAAAGTTCTGATTCCACTAGGACCAGATTGTACCAGGCATACAACACTTGGTTTGCTCAACAAAGCCAAAGCACACATCAAGGTGAGAACTTTTACTTTCAGATTTGCACAAGTCTTTTGGTTTTGGTTTAAGGTGGGAGTGATTCCTTCTTATTTATATACATCAGCTAGCTTACCGTGCTTTCCTTAATAACTGACCTCAAGAGAAATCTTTTAAAAAACTTACCGGCTAATCTGATGGGAGCAACATAACCTGACTAAAGTAAATCTTTTTGACAGTGTGGCCATTTGAAGAACTAGGAACACTAGGAAGTAACAATTACCCTCCTTATACTCAGAAAGAAGGCAGTTGTGCCCTCTGGTGGAGATGAATTCATTTAGCTGTGTCCCTCAGTATTTTTCCATCAAACACCACACTATAGAGGAAGTTTCTCTGTAGATTACTTCACTGACTTTTAGAATTCCATCTTGTTCAAGTAACATAGCATTCATTTCACACACGTAAAGACTGAACTATTTTGGATACTTAAAAACGTATTTATATTTATTTTATATGTGCATATACGTCTACTTGTATATTCATTTCTATGTCAAAGGAAAAACCTTTTAAGATGTTAGGTAGAAATTGATTTTATTGTTTGTACTGGACTATACACAAGCATAGGTATAATTTCATCATTTTAGAAACTTGAAGAAGCTGAAAGGAAGAGCCAGCACCAGCTTGAGAATTTGGAACGAGAACAGAGATTTTTAAAGCGACGACTAGAACAGCTGCAGGGTCCTCAGGAGATGGAACGAATACGAATGGACAGCATTGGATCAACTATTTCTTCAGATCGTTCTGATTCAGAGCGAGGTAGGCAGTGTGCCTCTTCTCTAATGAAATACTAAGCATTTCTGTATCTGGGAATAGGGGAGGGTATGTTGGGAAGCGCTGTATTTGCCTTCTTTTTAGCTAACAGTTATATTATTAGCAATTATGTTTTGTCTAGCAATGCCTGTATGAAGTACAGAATTGTTTTTTCTTGAAAATATATGTATATATTTTTAACTTTCTATTTTGAAATAATTTTAGACTTATAAAAAATTTTAAGATTTCATTAGAAAATGATAGTTTTCATATACCCTTCACCCAGCTTCCCCTAATGTTAACATCTTACATTTTATTCCATAACACAATATCAAAAGGAGGAAATTAACACTGATACCATACTGTTAAGTAATCTGTACACTTTATTCAAATTCTTCCAGTTTTTCCATTTATGCCCTTTTTCTTGCAGGATCTTTGGCAGGATCCTGCATTCATTAGATAGTCATTGACCTTTCTTTCATGACAATAACACTTTTGAAGAATAATGGCTGATTATAGTGTCCCTCAATTTGGGTTTGTGTGATCTTTTCAAATGGTTAGGTCAAAGGTGTATGTGTAGGGCAAGGAATATGACAAGTGATACTGTGCTTTCAATTAATTGTGATAGATGATGTTGATATGTTTTATTACTGGTGGTGATAATTTTTATAGGTATATTTTAAAGTACCACACCCTTCAATTCTCTTTCCATTTTTCCTAGAATTTTTATCTTTGGCAGAATTAAAGAACAGAAATCAACCAAAAAAGAAATGGTTTGAATTATATTGATTTGTTTATCTATAGTGCCCACCATGTCAGGCCTCATTTCTCAGTAAAAAGGTCCCAGAGGTGAACTGGTGATTTTACATCTTACATTTGGGAGAATAGAGCTCATGAGATCTTAAGGATTCTAAAACATTAGCCAGTGACAGGTTTCTTTTGTTTTTAAGACTTTGATTTTTTTGTTTTGACTTTCTATAATGGAAATTTTCAAACATACTCAAAAGTAGAGAGTATAGAATAATGAACTCCTACTCACCACCAGTAATAAAACATAATCAACATATACTCACCATCCACTTGAACAGCTGTCAGCATTCTGTCATTCCTATTTCATCTGTTCTGTACCACCCTTATCCTCATTATTTTTTATTGGAATATTTTAAATCATCACCCAGATAACATCATTTTATCTCTAAATTTTAAGATGAATCTTGAATACATAGGACTTAAAAATGTAGTTATAATAATAATATACAGAATGAAGTCAGATAATCTTATTTATGTCATATAATGTCCAGTCTGATAAATTTTCTCCAGTTTTCTCAAAAATGGTATTTGACATATTGATAACATTTTTGAATCAGGATCCAAAGTCCACATTGCATTTTGGTGTGTGCCTTAATGTATCAGAATTTTTCCTCCTGCACTTGTTTTTTTCATGCTTTTTTTCATACCATTTTGATAGAAACAGAAAACTGACTTACACCTAACATCTCACAAAGACTTCTTCAGGAGAGGTAACATGAATGAATATGTGTGTGTGTGTGTGTGTCTATAAAAAATATATTTTTTAAACATCAAGAAACTAGGACATTTTTCTTACAGAGTTTCCCACATAATTTATCTGATTATGGTGTCCTTTTAACATGTTCTTTCCCTCATATTTCCTGTAAACTGGGTGACAGAAGTGAGATCACTTCGTAGGTGGTGCTTTGTATTTCCTGGTGCATCAGTCTCACTTTTGGTGATGTTTGATTAATCAGTAGGTTCAAGCATTATCATCTTGATACATTTATGTAAGTGTATCAACCTTTCACTTAATAGTTTAGCAATCATTAATAATTTTTGCTCTGATTATTTCATTAGGTGTTATAAGACAGTGATTCTCTAATTCTGTCATTTCCCTTGTGTTTGTTTTTCTTCCATAAAGAACATTTCCTCATCAACTTTTGGTTACACAGGGAAGGTGGGATAAATGCTTGATTTTCTTGCTTTATCAATTTTGCAAATAGACTTGGTGACAGAAGCAACTTCCAGAGGTGACAATTTTTTTTTTTTTTTTTTATCTCTAAACTCATGTTTTTATGTATTGAATGCGTTTCAATCCATTGCAGTCATTCTTTTTAATTCTTTTAAATACTCAAATTGTCCCACATTTGCTTAGGAGGAGCCTTTCAAATTGGTTTTTATCCTTTGTAATACAACCCTCGCTGCTATTTTGTTCTATTTTTCTGTGTAAATGGTTATTTTTAATGTGGCACTCAGTTTTGAAGAAAAGTATACTATAGATAGTGGCAATGCTCAAGGACATGCTTCACTTGTGACAGTGAAGTATAGCAGAAATAATCTTGAATTATGATGACTTCTGTCCTAGTCTTTTATCTCGTTATGTGACTTTGTCAGGTCTATAGGCTTTAGCTGCTTTCCTGTTACCTCCTCCTTGAACACAACCCCACCACCCTCTAAATTTCACAGAGGATGTATCTTCATTATTATAGGATAGTTATTATTTTTTTTAATACTCTCAGTATACTTTACCAAATACTCTTATCCTAAGCTGGCAACCATTTATTCCCAGTGTTACAGGGACCTTTAATTTCTGGTCCATTTGGCTGGAAAAGTCTCTCATTTTACTTTGATTGAGACAGCATGGTATGTTTGATATAAGGTGGTTTGATATTATTTCTCAGTTGTAGGTTGGATGAGTGTTCTATGATGCAGGGAAACACTGAATGGCTTCTGCATGTGGATACGAAGCAAATAGTTATGAATTCACAGATTATTTGCACAGCTTGTTTGGACAGCTGCCTGCGTTTTTAAAAACAATTCTTTAAAACTTTTGAAGCAGCAAGCCCTTTTGAAAAGTATATACTTTGAAATAACTTCACCCTGTCTTTTTGGCCTCAGTAAGAACCTACTTTTCCTAAAGCAATTGTTATCAGTACCAAATGTGAAACATTAGGCTTTGACCTATTTAAGTTTAGTTTTTATGGGAAAAAACAATTTTTAAATCCTCTTTTATTTTTGAACTTTGTATTGCTTTCTATGTATTACTGGTGATTGTATATGTAGTATTTAACAATTTGTGTATTAATGCTAGCTAGATCACATATGTATTTAGGGTTTTTTTTAATGTTTGATTTCTGTAGCTATAAATCACTACCAGAATGCCTTTACTATAATCTTTACTATAGATATCACTGTAATCCAGAGACTTTTATGCCTCAGACTCTTCTTTCACACAATGTTTGAGGAAGAAAATTAAAATGAAGATAAATCCCTTAAAGTCAACTATATGACTTGCTTATTTTAGTTACTGAATAGTCAGAGATCTTTATGATGAATACTAGAAACCTGTCGAACTATCTGTAGAATGATACCACCAAAGGCCTGGATGGATAAATTTTTTAGTTTGCCTATATTCTGTTTATTTGGGTTTTTTTCCCCCTTTAAGGCAACCCTGATTAATAAACAACGCTGAGAATTGTTTAATGCAAAACAGATGTTGTTAAACCACTTGGGGTTGAGATCTTTTAATATTAAGCACTAATTTCCAAATAGGCCAAATGCTTTTAGTGGGAGGTCCAGACAGACTGGCGTCAAAGGGTTTAGTAAACTTGCTGCCTAAATTAAGACCACCACTGTATACCAGACATTCCCCTTGGCAAAAAATACTCCTGTCTCTTCACCTTTAGTACCTCTGTTCTCCAGAGATCACTAATAATAAGCTGTTTGTATATCATTTCTTTTATATCACCTTTCCTCAGGCCCTGTTAGTTTTTGAAGGTGCACATGTATACTAGCTTATTGATTTTGTTGTTTTTTTTTTCCCTTTGGCAGAGGAGATTGAAGTGGACGTTGAAAGCACAGAGTTCTCCCATGGAGAAGTGGACAATATAAGCACCACCAGCATCAGTGACATTGATGACCACAGCAGCCTACAGAGTATTGGGAGTGACGAGGGTTACTCCAGTGCCAGTGTCAAACTTTCGTTCACTTCCTAGAACCCAGCATGACATAACAGTGCAGGGCAAAATATTCACTGGGCCAATTCAATACAATCTCTTAAATTGGGTTCATGATGCAGTCTCCTCTTTAAAACTAAAAACACAACTATACTTGAACAAAAGGGTCAAAAGACCAAAGACCTGTATTTAGGCAAATACTTTAGCAAAAGTGGAGCAGAGCCTCCCCAGCAGAACAAATATTCATATTGGAAAAATCACAATTTCTAATAACAGAAAACTTGTGTGAAATTTTCTTGATTTGATTGAGTTGATTTAAAAGAGGACACTGAAGATTCCATTCTCTTTTCTAGTTTGCTCATACCACACTAAGTAGACACATTTAAGGGTGGGCATATGAACCCTTCCTGAACTTTATGGTCCTAAAAACAAAATCAAATCTATATTAATGAAAAAACATGATAATCAGGCATTAATCTTGAATAGCTAAAGAGCTATTAAAACCGACCCTAGGAGAGCCTATCATGAAGCCTGTGGATGATCAATTCTGTATTAAAATATAAAAAAGCTCATTTCATGCTCTGCAAAAGGAGAGACTCCCATGAAGCCTTTTGAAAGGGATCATCATACAGCTCAGCTTTCTGTTGGATTCCATGCTAAGTAAGCTAACCTTATCCTGCATTGTTAACACTAGGGCACCCAACCGCCAGCTCAGCTCTCCATCCGCCACCCCAGGCCGCATGGGGGCAGTCTATGCATGACAGCCTCTATCACACAAGGCCTATAAGTATGGATTGGGGGGCCAGAAGGAAAAAGCTCCATGTGCCTCTGTGTCTGCGTGGGTCAGAAGAGTTGTGCACGCAGATTAGTAGGCCAAGGTCTGAGCCACGGCAGCATTTTTATTTCAGATTTTGATAACCGTTTATATGTGTTAAAAACCAAAACGACATCTTTTTAAAGCTTGTCCATAAATAAAAATAGATGTCTTTTATAGTGGAAAAACATATGGGAAAAAAAAATCATCTATTTTGATGCAGCATTTGATAATGATAAAACACCTCACACCTCTTTATAGTGCACAAAATGAATGAGGTCTGGGCTAGGTAGAAAAAAGGTCAATGCTGTTTTTGTTTTCTTTTAGAATCATTACCTTTTACCAGCTTTTAACCATCTGGTATCTATAGTAGACACTATCATAGTTAACATAGTTAAGTTCAGCACTTGTCTCATTTTAATGTAAAGATATGCTTCCATTTTCCTACAGGCAGTCTCTCTCCTTCCTCACAGTCCTACTGTGCAGGTGCTACTGTTGCTCTTACAGATATTTTCAGAAATGTTATTTTCTTCTAAGTGAAATTTCTAGCCTGCACTTTGATGTCATGTGTTCCCTTTGTTTTTCAAACTCCGAGGTTCCCTTCTGGCCCTTTCTTTTATCCTGAAGCCTTCTTGGAGACCTTACCCCTGGCTGTTTGGACTTTGTATACTTTGAATAATTTAACTACTCTTAATTACTTAAAAGAAAAAAAGCTTTATGATTTTCATAACTTATTGCTGATTTTAATGGGTTGTTAATTTCAGTCCTGTAGTTTTATTTTATGTTTAGATAGGGCTGGGCAAGGAAAAAGAAAATAAAGACAACCATATTTAGCAGTGCAGTTGAGTTGTGTGTTAATGTTAGACTATCCTTTTGTGAGTAGCACTTTAACAGCATTCACTGCTTCTATATGTGAAATGTACCATCTTGGTCATGTTAGGCCTCAGCATATATTTACTTGTTCTTGTGCTCTTCCTGTGCCTCAAAATATTTTTCTTTGATTGTGCTGTGTTTGAGTGAAAGAAATTCTTTGAAGTAGATATGTGAGAAAAATTGCATGCCTTTAGAAGCCCAGTATTAGAACTTGCTACATTTCAGGTGCTGGGGACTTGATGAAAAACATAACAAAACAAATTCAGTTTTATGGCCCAGGTAAATTATTTCTGATTTCATTTACAATTACTCCTGGCTGGGTCAAGATGTTTTTCTCTATACATTTGCTTATTTTTGACTTTCCCAAGGTAGACAGTTTAAAGACTGTGCTAACTATAATGGAAAGTAAATGGAAACCAGTAACTAAACTTCTTTGTTATTCCCATGGCATTCACTTGCATTATTTGGCCTAGGGCTGGAGTTTGGGACTCATTCATGTGAATTTGAGGTGCTGTCATCTTATTGTATATGTACAGGATTCCGGGCTGGGAAGCTTTTGTTACAAACCTGTAGTACATATTTCAACTGCCCTCTAGATTACTTTCCCTGGGTTTCTTTTCCTTGGGGTGGGGTAGACTGTACAATGAGTAAGAAGTATTAATTTTTTTTTTTTAAAGACAAATTGACTTTGAAGACACACAAGTTAATTGCAAGAAATAAAAACTGTGAACAAAGAATCACCGGAGTTATTTTTGTACCTCCCTTCTCTATGAAGGCAAAAAATAAGGACTAGTATTAATGAAGTCTGAATTATAATTGCTATTCCTGTTACACAACTTAAAACAGGTGCTTATCTGATAACTCCAAATAACCTAACTGCATATGGTTAATGTACCTGATAATCTTAACTGTGTCAGGTAGGACATAAAGTCATTTGTCATTACCTGCTCTCAATTTTTGTGAGGGAATTCCTTTGGCTATACAATTACTCAAATCGAAAAACATCTGGAAGTTCCCATTTAGTCCCCACTAACATTATTTAGAGTAACTTGTTTGTAAAATACTTGTGACTGATATTTATATTAAGAACTTATTCCAGGGGCAGTGCCTGTGGCTCAGTGAGTAGGGCGCTGGCGCCATATACCAAGGGTGGCAGGTTCAAACCCAGCACCGGCCAAACTGCAACAAAAAATAGCCGGGCTTGTGGCGGGCGTCTGTAGTCCCAGCTACTCAGGAGACTGAGGCAAGAGTATCACCTAAGCCTGGAGTTGGAAGTTGCTGTGAGCTGTGCCACCACAGCACTCTACCAAGGGCAACAACGTGAGACTCTGTCTCAAAAAAAACCAAAAAAAAGCAAAACAAAAAAAACCTATTCCAGTGCATATCACCAAAGGATGGTCATTGTGGCACTAATTTCTGATTGAAATAGGTATAAAAACTAAAACAACTTTTCTAGTCCCAAGACAATGACTGTTTTTAGAATTATGAAGAGATTTTAAAAGGCCTCAAGGATTGTTGAGGCAATACTCCTAACCAAAGTCAGATTCCCAACCTACCTACCAAAAACAGCATATTGTGGTGAAAAGCAGGGGTTTTAATTACATTTTAATCCCAGATCTAAGCATTTGCTAGATCCTGGACAAGTTAATTTCTTCATGTGGAACCTGTTCACTTTTCAAAGTTGTTATAAATACTACCTGTATCTTGAGGGATTGTAAGGATTTAAGCTGATGTATTTGAATTATCCACCTCAAATCCCCAAATCTAGGAAGATGTAGCACCAATAGGAAAAAGGTATGTACTTCTCTAATGCATATAACCTTCTAATTTCTTTATTGTTCATCTTGAATTTTAGTTAATTTTGACTTTAGATCTTACAGAAAAAGACTTTCTAAATATTGGTTCATTTTTACAAAATTCAATGGCAAGCAATACTTGTAAGAAGTCAATTTTGGCTGGGTGTGTTGGTTTATACCTGTAATCCCAGTACTTTGGGAGGCTAAGGCAGGATTGCTTGAGGCTGGAAGGCAACATGGCAAGACTCTGACTCTACCAAAATGTAGTCAGGCATCATGGCACACGCCTGTAGTTCCAGCTACTCAAGAGGCTAAGATGGGAGAATCACTTGAGCCCAGGAGTTCCAGGCTGCAGTGAGCTATGATGCATTAGTGCACCTCAGCCTCGGTGACAGGGCAAGACCCTATCTCAAAAAAAAAAAAAATAAATAAATAATAATAATAAAATAAAATCCAATTTTGATGTCCCAGAGACTCTTTAAAACAAAGGCTTTATAAAATTAATATGGCAACACTTCTGGTCATATCTGATCTTCCTAAAATAAGGGCTAACCTAAGGGTGAGCATGTTACATATTGATTATTGAGTGCCCTAGTTAGTATTTAGTGCTGACCTTGCCAGAAAAAGAGAATCAGCTATCTTGTTGGCTCACATACCAGATCTAAAAGGAAACTTGTTTTCTTGTTGAGTAGGCAGTGTAGTTCAAAATATTGATACATGTATTGGCAGACAACTTCACTTCCTGATTCTGTTTTACCATTCTATGGAGTCATAAATTATTCAGGGAAATACTGCCAACTAACTTGTTATAATTTTAGAATTTTTCCCATATCCTTAAGCTCTTAGCGCTTTGCCACAGGAAATGCTTAAAGTCTTCATTAGTTGGGCAACAACTGGGATATTTTAGATGTTCATACCAGGTCATAAAATAGCATTATAAAAATATAACAAAATCCATAAATTGTCTCTAATATCATAAAAATTAGACATCAGTTGTTTCTAAATTATATAGCTTCATCACACTAAGTCAACTAAACCTAACAGTGCTTTTGGAGGGAAAAACTCCATGCAAAAGAACCAAAGGGATACTTACTCCTTCCTGCTACTTCTGAGCAATGAACACTTGGACAATTACCATCTATTAAAGACTAGCCTAGCTGCAGATCTCAGGCTTCAATTCTAGTTTTCCCAGGATATGGAGTCAAGGGTTTCCTCCAAGCCTGAATTCTTTGTTCTCTGGTCAGAAATTCACTGCATCTTGCTAAATTAGTACAGGGCTTGAAAGGGGGAAAAAACAAAAGCACATCAGTTTTACCAAGAAAAGGAAATCCTGAACCAGCAAAATAATTACCATGAGTTTGGGCCCCAAGTTGAGAAAGTTAGCTCTTCAAACTAAAAGCCAACCTTCTCTCCTAATGAGCATAGCCACCACAGCTCCTCCTGCTGTGCTCTTACAAGAGACAAACTGGGGAAACAAATTATAACTTCAATTCCAGTACCTTTAGTCTACACTAGTTTTGTATAAGTGAACTGGTATATGTGATCAGAGTAAATTGCCAGTTTTTATTGCCTGGAAACTTTCTGAAAGTAAATTTTCAAAACTTGGTATTTTGGGGTAGTATAGCTGTCAACTACCACAAACCCAGTTTTATCCTCAGAACTGCTTTATCTCACTCAAGGCCACACAAGAACCACCTTTACATACACAAATTATAGGCAAGAAAGGCATTTGAAAAACCTCACAGAAATCTAACATCTTACATTTTCTTTTACTCACTTTTTTGGTTAGACCAAACAAAATCTCAGAATGGCCCATCTATAATATTGGTTTGTGACCCTCTGAAGATACTTAAGAACATTAACTATGCACATATATGCCTATTAAAAATTGATAAAGGGATTCAATTATTTGGGTTTTCTCTTTGTTTAAACTACAGTATTACCTGCTATTTTGCCTGCTATGCTCTTCCTCTCCACTGCAGTAAAAATTCAGTTTAACTTGCAACTCAAAAATCCTAGATATAAAGAATGTTTACATTTACTGTTGAACTTGTAAATTACCATTTAAACTAATTGATTGCTTCATAGTACAATACAAATACTTAATTCAGAAGATTTATTGAATCCTGTCAAATTTCAACAAATACAAAATTTTGTTGCTTTTAGTATACTTTCTTCCTATTATATTTCACTTAATACCCCAGTTAAGGCAAAAAGCCAAATCAAAGCTTTAAGTATACTTTTTGGCTGAATTTACAAATGGTATTTTTTACCTTATAAAAGGTGTAATTAAAAAATTACATTGTACATAGCTATGATTTAATAAAAAAAAATAATAAATAAATAAAATAAAAGTATTGGGGAAAAAAAAATTACAATTATAGACACACTCAAGTCATAAAACTACAATTTTCCTTTATGTGACCTGATGGTTTCTGTTGCTATTTTCAAGGCAAACACACTCAGCATTAAAAATACATCAAACCAGAAATAGGAATACATGCATATCTTCCATTGGGAAAAACATTTTTAAAAATGTGTTGCTATAATAAACTGATGCATTTCATTTTGGTTTGATGCCTAGTCTTCATAATTAGGCTAATAAAACTGCCACTAATTTTTCCTTTTCAAAAGTAAACATGTAAAACTGCTTTTACATTTAACTCTAAACATGGTTCTCAGCCAGGAATGCACATCACAAACACAATCATTTGTGGTGGTTGTCAGACACACATACCTTAGCCTGGTTTAGGTCTAGGGTAAGGGTCAGATCCAAGAATACCTCTTTAATTTAAACACACATTAGGAGTGATTTTTATTGTGGTGTAAAAATTAATTTAAACCTTTAGTAGGACTTACTTAATGAATTTTATAACTTTGGTAACTTGATTAACATTTCAGTAATAGTTATAATTTGGACCTCAAATCATAAGTAGTGGGTGTTATTACTATCCGCTGTAATGTGAATTGCTATTCAAGTTAGGAAAGCACATCAGGTAATCACCACTACCACTCTGCACAGTAATAGCAGACACTTCTCTAATGCTTACCAAATGCTAGATGCTCTATTAAGCTCTTTACACATATTAACTCAATCTTTTAAACTGGAAAAACAGGTATTTTCATTCTACAGCTGATAAAAATGCAGTAGTTAATAACACAGGCAATAAATGAGGAGCCAGGATTCCAAAAACACTGTGGTCCTACAGTCCTTGCTCTTCCAATATGTTCTATAACCTGTCTACATGTTAAGTCAAGCAGCATTTATTACCTGGGATTACTATTAAATTTTGATTACTTTTTGTAGCATTAGGACTGTTTTTCCTGCAAATGGCCAGTAACAAACTTGTATGTCAAACTTTGAGATGTTACATCCAATTATTCCCACATTTTAGTCTGTCAGTTTCAGACCTTCAAGTCTTTTCTTGAAAGAGAAAATTCTAAATTTTTTTTTTAGGGGGGAGACAAGAGTTTCACTTTATCACCCTTGGTAGAGTGCCATCATAGCTCACAGCAACCTCAAACTCTTTGTCTCAAGCAAGTCTCTTGCCTCAGCCTCCCACGTAGCTGGGACTACAGGGACCTGCCACAACGCCCGGCTACTTTTAGAGACAAGGTCTTGCTCTGGCTCAGGCTGGTCTGGAACCTGTGGGCTCGATCCACCTGCCTCCGTCTCCCAGAGTGCGTGGATTACAGGCCACCCAGCCTGGCCCTAAATTTTGTAACAACTTCGTGAAGCCAAGCTTTGGTTTAAGAAGATAGCTTAACTATATTTGTAAAACACTGCTGGTGGTATGCTTCTCATTAAGCCATCTTCCCAAATCAGTGTAACATTTAAGGGACAGGTACTCTTATCTCCCCAAGTGTCCTAACTTAGTTTAGTTCAGACACCAACATCATCCTGACAGCAGGATTTCCAAAGGGCCACCCCAGGCCTTTGGCCCAAAGGTTTCTTTCTGATTTCCCTATCATGGACACTACACTACATTTTCAAAACAAAGGTTTATTTTAATGACAGGATCACTTTTACACCCTTTATCTCCCTACAGCAAAGCCCTCTGAGAAAACTAACATTTAAGAAAGGTAGATCACAGGGACAAGTATGTTAGCAACAGTCTTGCCTACACAAACACGGGATGAACTCCCAAAAAACAGACCAAGGTAATCTGAACAAAAACATTTTCTGACGTCACACAATTAAACCAAATTTCTTTCCAGTGCTTTTTTAATTCAAAGGATTCTCTTGCAATCCTTTGTGGCTACTCTTGATTATTAGTACGCTCTTAAGATATTTGTTAACAATGGCTCTAAAACAAATATTAGTACATTTTATTTAGAAGTTTTCAGGTTTTTAGTAGTCCCTTTTTTATTGCCGGTTTTTACCCTGAAAAAAGAAAAACCGTGACTTTCGGGATTGAAAGGGTGAAGGTAGAAGGGAGAGATGATGAATTCTACCTCTCCATCACTATCCTAAGTTCCAATTCATCAAAAAATAAATTCATGCAGTAACACTAATTTTCCCCTTCTGCCAAAAATTTACAAACATAGCACAAATCCTTAAAATAAGATTGGCTTGTACCTTAGGACCCAATTTATCTAATGGAAGGAACACTTGAGAATTTATTGAAATCTTTACATCATACCCAATATTCCCTTCCATAGCAATGCTGTGTGGGAGCACTTCAAAGCTGATCACTATACCAATGCTAATAGCTAAAGATACCTTTTGTCAACACACCCTGGAGATTTTAAAAACACTTTATTTAATAAAAGTTAAACATACAAAATGAAATTAACATACATCCTAAAATTATCATCTTCCATTAACAGGAAGACCCTTTTCTATGCATGTATTTGGCTTAAACTCAACTGACAATAACTGTGATATTCACTTACATCAACAAATGCTGACTTGATCTAGTTAATGAAAATTATAAACTCAGCTACATGAACATAATATACAGGGAACTATGGTCAGATTAATGCACAAGAAATACAGGAAATTTTAATGAAACATTCAGTACTCTTGTTCATTAATTTAGCCTTTTTTTTTTTTTTTTTTTTACAAAAATAGTATCTACACTGTATACAGGGCTATACATCAGCTTTTTGTTTTCCCATATAAACATCACATATTCCAAACATGGTGCCACAACTAAGTGAAAAAAAATCAACACTGGAAAAAAGCAAACATACAGAAAACAAAAAATCCTTAGAAAAAGTAGCTCATCCTCAACATGGTTTCTTACATAAAACAAAAATTCCAATGAAAATAAAAGAGCTGGATCAACTTCAGAGATGGCATAATAGGCCTAAGAAACAAAGTATTGAAGGGAAAACTTCAAACTCTGCCATTTACAAATTAACTTATATTTAGGCTTTAACTGGACAAAAGCTAGTTTTTAAAAGTTGAAAATTAAAAAGATCTCTTTAGCAGGCTGGTATTTTGATGTTCCAATGAATTGCTAGAGTTATGGATCAAGGTGAAAGCATCTGAAAATTCCAAGTTACGACTTACAAAAAGTATATGCCACAGATTAACTGGGGGCCTGATAATAGGAAGATCAATAATTCATCTAAGTGCTGTATTAAGCAGCATCTAGAAAAGTTGCTTTATTCAACAAACTTTGAGGGAATTGTGGTAGTAGTAATGAAAAATGAATAGCAGTTATCAAATTCAATTTCTTCAAGTTTCATTCTATTGAAGTCAAACAATAAGGACAATGGTATCTTCCTTACTCATCTAACAAATAATTTACCTTTAGAAAAATATAAGGATAAAAAGGTAAATGTAAAGCCCTGCAGAGATGAAATCCAACAGTTTTTCCAATTATTGAGGCATCAAATGCCTGACATTGTATTTAGAAGTATCTTGATATTGTGTCATAGGTTTATCAGCAATTCCACAAGTTCCTACTCCAACTTTGCCTGTTACACTCTCAGGCGAAGCAAAAATACTCCTCTTTACCTGGAGAAAGAAAATAGAAACCATTCCTGATTAGTTTTCATGTTAAGTCAAAGTTTCAAATTTTAAGTCACGTTAAAATATACCCTTGTTTCAGTATTTTACAACGGGAAGTCTGTTGCCTTTCTTTAGGGCAACACAAAGATATACTGGGTACTGAAATGGTCTTACGCTGGAAACCATTTACTCTTAACTTGTAAGTTGTGAAAAATACCACTACATGCTATTAACATTCATAATACTTGCCTTCAGGTATCTTAAAAATTTTAATTTGGGGTTTGGCACCCATAGCACAGTGGTTATGGCACTGGCCACATGCACTGAGGCTGGTGGGTTCAAACCCGGCCCAGGTCAGCTAAATGACTACTGCAACAAAAAATAGCTGGGCATTGTGATGGGCGCCTGTCATCTGAGCTACTTGGGAGGCTGAGGCAAGAGAATTAAGTCTGAGGTTGCTGTGAGCTATGATGCCATAGCACTCTACCTAGGGCGACAGCTTAAGATTCTGTCTCAAAAAAATTTAGTTTTGCAGATTCCAATCCTAATTTTAGCTATGAGACTATCCATTTTAGCAAGATTAAACCTGTGGCTCTATCGAAGTTTGCTGTGGAGATGATTAATTATCAAGTCCATTGGCCCTTGTTAGTCACAAAATAAACTTCATTATGAAAAGCAAGTGCTACTTTCCAGAAGTCATGTCCAGAGAAGGAGTTATCTGGACAGCAATGAAAACTAAGATATGAATGAAAATCAAGTTATCCTTATTCTCAACTTCCTATATGAATGCTTTGGTTATTTTCTACCTCCCTCATGCACTCAGAAAGGAAAGTGTATATCAAGGGAACCTGAATGCTTTTTAAAATAACATCCCCCAGTAATGCCCAGCACAAAATCATGTTAAAACAGGTATAGTTCAGCAGACTGCCTGTAAGTGGTATGTTAGGTAGTAAATAATTCCTAAAACTTTAGTTTGTAGAAGGAACAGAGCATAAACTTTCTGTAATTCCTGATATAAAGTCATTCATAGTATTTTTTATTGCAGAGACAGTGGAATAGAGATTACTTTTCAGTAAGTCAAACTGAAGACAAGGATTCTGAATCAAGATGTGGTTAATCATGTACTTCTAAAAATTTAATGTACCTCTCTTTTCACTTCAGAGTTATTTTAATGACAGTTATACTTTTCAAATTTATAAAATGTGATTAAAGGGTTTACCAACCTGGCCTTTTTTGTTTTTAGAATAGGCTCTGTTGTTGAACTGTTGCCATTTCACCTTCTGATCCTCTCTTTCCTGCTCAAGTTCTTTTATTCTCTGTGCTTTTTTCAAAGCTTTCTTCTTTTTATATTCACGCTGCTGGGCAATCATTTCTTTTCTGCATGGAAAAAATTAGAGCTAAATGTTGACTTAACAAGGGACTTTTTGGTAGATACTAGCAGTGGAAAAAAAAAATCTAATAAACTTCACACACTTCTTTTCATGAATAAAAAGCATTAACTCATTAAAATCAAAGCCAATCATCTGACTTTTTTTTTTGAAATATATAGCATCCTTGGATGCTTTCAAACCTAACTATAATCTATTACATATATAAATCAAATATTTCAACTGTGACTTTTTGACTTTTATATAGCTTTTGCCAGTTGTATGAAGAATAAATTGAGTTCCATTAACGGCTATCTAAACCTTTATCAGTTTCCAAATAGACAGCAAATACAGCATTTGGAAAAAATGTATGAAGAGATTCAATACAGATAAAACTACTTCACCTAGGTTAGAAAAATGCAGCAGCACAGCAATCATCTATGATCATAGCTAACAATTCTTATAAAAACAAAAAAACCTGTTTGTAAAAAATTCTAAATAAAACTCAATAATTTCTGCTCAGTTAACACCAACTTCTAACCAGCTGAAGGATGAAGAAATCTTTAAGAAAGAAAAACGAGACTTCCAGTACCATATCACGACCACGAAGCTAAGCATGGCTTTTTACACTGAAATCAAAGACTAAAAATACTATCTTAGTCTTCTTCACTATGGTGTGAGCCCTAGCACCTGACTTATAAAAATATATTGGGAAGAGTGGTGCCCATAGCTCCGTGGGTAGGGTGTTAGTCACATACATCGGGGCCGAAGCCTGGGCCAGTTAAACAACAATCACAACTGCAACAAAAAAATAGTGGGGCGTTGTGGCGGGCACCTGTAGTCCCAGCTACTTGGGAGGCTGAGGCAAGAGAATCACTCAAGCCCAAGAGTTTGAGGTTGCTGTGAGCTGTGATGGCACAGCACTCTACCGAGAGCAACATAGTTAAGACTGTCTAAAAATATACATACACACACACACACACACACACACACACACACACACATATTAAAAAAATGTTTTTAGTACAGAGTACCCTCTTAATATTTATTGAATGCCCAAATGGGAACCAAAATGCCTTCACTTTACCTAGACATACACATAGAAAGTTGACCCTATTATCACTAATCTTCAAAACAATGGTAACCAGTATAACTTTCACAACTCAATCTAGCCTACTTAGATTCTCTTTGCAGACTACCTCAAATACCCAAATGGCGAAGTTTACACTTAAAATACTAATAAAGTCAAAGTTACTTACTTTGACATGGGCTTGTTGCCACTGTCCTCCTTTGCCTTCCTTCCTTCTTCTACAGGCTTGAGGTTCAACAGTGGAGTCACTTCAGCATTGCCATAACCAGCAAAGGTGATTGCAGCGGTGCCATTTTCTTCATCTATCTCCTCAATCTCCGCTTCATAACACCTGTAAAGATATCATGGCTGTAAGCAGGTGAGTAAAGGTTTGGTACTCAGCCTACAAGACTTATACTGCAGTGATACAATCATTACATATGTCTAAGTGAAACTTCCATAATCAAATAGCCCTTTTGGCAAAGATAATACAAAATAGTTGAAGTTAGCCAGGTGAAGTTAGCCACCTGCTGTCAAAAAAGGAAGTCCTAATCAAAATATTGTTGGGAAAGTCTCTTACATATAACTCCTCAATGTGCATTATCTCTTTGAAAACATACACGTATTTCCTAACAGAATAATTTCAATGTGTGCAAGTCACAGAAGTCTTAGATAATAAGCCATTCACTCAACTTTCAAGTCTAGAAAAGAATTTAGATTTTTAAAGTAATCATTTTCCTCTGCTTTTTTCTTTCCTCTAGGATTCAAACCATTCTTCTCCCTCAAACTTAATTTAAAGCTAAAACTCAATTGTATCTAAGAATCAAACTGGCTCTATAAATCATATTGCCTATAAAGATTAAAACAGAGTAGTTCAAACTGAATAAAAACTTCTTACCATTGTATTTTATTATTTCATGTATAGTTAGAGTTTTTTTCTACACTTACTGTCCATCTTCACTCCAGATTGCCATACACTTGTCTCCTACTTTCCATGAGTGTGTGGGCTGAGTAGATGCAAAATTGTCTGAACTTGCAAGAGTTTCAGAAGGTTGAGTTGACAGAAGGTCTTTGGTTAGTTCTATGACTTCCTAAAAAAGAAAAACAAAATCCACAACATTTTTTGTAATTCTTTTATAAACTACTTTGTTATTAATGACAACTCTTACACTGTATAGCACTTAAGTACTCTACAGTATTTATTTGCTGTTCATAATATTATCAAGAGAATAGTGATTATTCCCATATAGAAACTGAGACAGAAACTTTTATACTAGTAAAATGTAGAACTGTGATTTAAGTACATATAAGTTGCCTTTCAACTTAATCACAAATACTAATGGTAATCGAGTAGACTTGAGCGTAAATACCATGCATTATTCCTAAATGACTATGTTTTAGCTAGTTAGATCTCTCTAAAGATAATAAAATCAAATATGAAGGCTAATTAGACATGAGATCACTTTTATTCTTACTGTCATGTATATTTCATGCAATTGAAAATTTCTTGGCAGTAGTATTAACTGCCTAGCCACCCCCTCATCCTCAGAATAGCCTTATTAGTAACACAAATATTCCTACGTATACCTATTTCTACTAAAATACTTTAGGCATGTATACAAGAAACCAGTAGTCATCTATTTATTTATTTATTGTAAAATTCACTCCATTTGGGTAAGCAAATTACCAGGTTAGATTTAAAAATATTCCATACTTTAATGTTAAGCCCATTAGGCTTCATTTAAAAGGAAAAAATAAAACAAAAGTAACACACAGGTGAGCAATGCCTCTCTGTCAGATATTTTTTAATTCAGGCTTGTATTTATTTGCTTCATTCAAAGATGTTTGGTAAAAACTTGAGAAATAGTACAATTTGATAATTATTTCTGCTATTTTTTTATTCCAATAAAGACCCATGCCCATGTTATATATCATATGATTTATTTGAAGACCTTGCATACCCATTCTCCCACTATTACATTTCAAACAGCATATTGTGTGTCCTGGGAGAAAAAGAAGCAAAACTAAACTGTGTACTGAGATTCTTCTAATTCCCACTTAAGTTTTCTAATAGTAGTTCTGATTCAGTAGCCAGTAAATATTACCTTTTCTCCTAAAGATTCTAAATCTTCCTATCTATTTCTGAAAACTTTGAGTCTTTAGTAAAAGGAATATTAAACTCTTGGAGAAAGGTCAGTTCTGGAAATAAAACCACTTTTATTTCGGGTCAGGAACATAATCCAGTAACCCTGGCTCAAAAGCCCACATGACCCCTATCATTAAAGTCTTCCACATCTTCCTAAGGATCATTTAACTACTAAAGCACAAACATAAATTCTGCATTTATAGGTCTGAGGTCTCAAATTTAGAACTATTTTAGAACAGAACATTTTCCCACTGTATTTTCATGAGGAGATACATTTTCATCAAAGAAAAGGGTCCTGAAAAGCTGCACATATTATAAAGAATTTTCAGAGCCCTATGTTGAAATGACCCTTAAAAAAATCTAGAGCATTTACTCCTGGTGTCCTTCAACTTAGCTATAGTTTTACACACACCTCCAAACAAACTATGAAAAACCTTCTACTAATTTTTTTTCTTCACATGTACATATGGACCCAAGTATTAGAAAAACTATTTTATGTATGAGGGGGTTTCTCAAAGGTACATACCATTAATTACTTTTCCTCCCTCAAGTCTGAGTTCTGAAACTGCTCCTTCATCGACAGATGGGCAGCAGTTACAGTAATCGGCAATTCCAGGAAGCATCAGGTGTTGTGATCTACATATCAGCAGGTCAAAGGGGGTGCTCTCAAGCACTCTGCTTACTGAAGGAAGGCGTTTCGGGGATGCAGAGAGCCACTGTAATATATGAGACAAGTGACTTGACCCCTGCCTCCTTTAAAACCAGTTTATTCAGCAACACAGCCTCATAAATTTACTATTTTTGTGATTATCAGAACTACCTTGGGAGCTAGTTAGCTAGCTAGCCTGGATTTTACTATACCACTTTTTAAGTGAAAAAAGAAAGGCAGTTAGGACTCCAGTAGATTAAGTTTCTGCCTGTCGAGTAACTTTAGTCTATATGAGAAACAATACATAAAAGAAACAAACACAGAAACCTACTGGCAAAATGAAGTCACTGAAAAAATGCAGAGCATTTTGTCATAAATCAAATGACAAATTAATAATCAGTACAAGGATATAATTTCAAAACATGATATAATTCCACAAGAAATTAGAAACCATAGGACTGTCCAAGAATATAAGAACGAGGAAGCCACAAATTCAGTCTAAACAGACTCCTCACCAAACATGACAGACAGAATTAAATACCAATGATATGAGATACTCCCCAGAAAGGAGAGAAGAGGGAGGAAAATACCCATAGCAAAATAGAAACTGTTAACTGTAACCTCAATGGAGAAAACAGTTACTAGGTGGAAGCATGCAGACATATACTTTTCAGAGTTTTACTTAACCTTAAAAGATGCTTTCCATCTTTGAGTAGTTTTCAATTCAAAACAGACCTTACTAGTAACCAAAATGCAACTTTTTTTGTCATGCTAGAGTAAAAGGGAAAGAAACTGTGAGCAAGACTGGTCAGGAAAAACACTTTTATTACTGAGGTATTAGAGTTTAACCTCCTAAATTGTTGCCATCCAATATGGTTGTCACATGTGGTTATTTAATCAAATCAAATTTAAAACTCAGCTCCTCAGTAACCTGACCTGTTATTTCAAGCGTTGAGTAGCCACACATGACTAGTGGCGATAGTACTGAACAGCAGATGTAGAACAGTTCTATTGTCACAGAAAGTCCTATTAGATAGTGCTGTTCTGAATGGTTACAGAAAAGAAAATATACACATAAATGATTCCTAGTTCATTATTAACTGAGCCCTAGGTAACCCTTTTAGGTGCTTACTGTAACATCTACCACAATGGTTTCTCAGGACAGTATAAATCATGTCACAGTAAAGCAGTTCTACCCAGACTCTAATGACAATTTATTCTAGAAATATTAAAAAGAACTGATAATACTTCACACTCCACTGCCAACTCCCCCTCTACCAGTTCCACATATATCTCCTAGGAAGCAATATACAAAACACTGGCACACAGTGTTTTCTTTTCCTGAAAGAAAAAAAGGACTGCTTTTAAGTTGGTAAAAGTAGACTGAACATTTCTCAGTGGGGCAAACAGAAACTTAGTACTTTACAAAGTATACGAAAGGTCATTTTGCCTCTATTGTGTCATCTTCAACGTATATTCACAACAGGTAAGCAATTAAATGAATGGGCAGGAAGCAAACCACTGGGTTATTTTTACTGAAGAGCCCGTGAATATGAGAAATTACTCCCACACACCTTTTTATTGACTGGCAACCTAAAATCCACAGACCTACCTTTTAAATATTGAAGGGGGGGTTTCCTATTCATATTAAAATTATCCCAGATACTTTCTATATATTTTAAATAATATACGATAATTCTAAATCTAGAATCTGAAAATATTCAACTCATCTTAGTTGTGCCCAGATAAGCAGTTTCAGAATCCCAAATCTGGATCTCATTTCAGGTAGTTCTACTTGTTTGCAGTTCTAAAATCCCTAAAATATTAATAGTTTTAATGGACAACAGGATGATAAAGGGAGGGAAAGGATTATTTAGATAGAATACAGATTTCAGTTTTATACTGAATCAATGAAGAGATCAAAATACCCTTAAATCCTTTTAAGGATCAGATTCAGAACTTAAAAGTTCTTAAGATGAAAAGTCATTTATTTACAAATTATATTTGGCGTTTTTTGTAATTAACCTGGTATCCTAAGAAAGAACAGATATTTACTATCATGGGTTTGTCTCAAAATACAAGTGCAGGTTTAAAAAAAAGATTTCATAACTAACCTCTCCCATGACAAAAATTAAGATCTCCTTTTCACAAATTCAACAACTGTCAACAATTATACTGTAAATAACCTAGCCTAAGTACAAGCACCTATGCAAAGAACATGTACCCTGTTTTGGTATTTATGATGGGTTTTCTTTTTTAACTAGGCCCTTCTCATTTGTTAAAATGATGTTTTCAATACAAGGTATAAGCCTCTAGTTTTGGCGGGGAAAAAAAGCTACATCTTCAAAGACTCTTGAGCCATTAAAAAGAATCTTAATATAGCTATATATTTATTTAATCTTAGTTGTCTTTTGAACTGAATTTCCCTGAACTTTATTTTCCTTAAAAAATAAAAGCACATTTTGTTGTAAAGTTGTATGTAACCTCTTCTCTTGAGAATTTGATGAGACTTAAAAAATCAACTCTCATTTAAAAAATTTTAAAAATCACAGAAGCATACCAGATTTATGTAACTAAGAATACCTACTCATTTTGATATATACTGAGGAAGCAAGCCTCCTTCTACAAGCCACAGTGTTTATGTGTATATACATGTAACATATACAGGTGAGGGGTACCTCTTTGGGTACCTATGGATTCTAAGCAATAAATCATCTGAAAAACAGAGAAACTACAATTGTCCACCTATACTTACTTGTAAATCTTTCTTTAATTTTAGCAAATCTTCGTTTTCTCCATTTCCAGATAACGCAGCTTCTACTTGCTGGAGTTGAGCTTTATAGCTTGCCAGCTGCTTTGCTAAATCTTCTGACATCTAAGGAAAATAAAAAGGGTAAGACCATGAAAATGGAAGCAAAAATCAAACTTACAAAATAATTTCCCTCTCTGCTTGAATTAACCAGTTTTTGCTTCTAATTCCTAACACTGCAGCTTATGGATCTCCATTACCTTTCCTCTAGCTCAGACTTGAACTAAATCACAAAGTTTAAGAGGACAGATTCTAAGATCATGAACATGAGATCAATTTCACATAAAAAGAAAAGCAGAAAGTAGAGACAAGAGAGAAAGGGAAACGTATTATCTTCTTTAAACTCCTATTACAGGGAAGGCACGGTGTTTGGCTCAATAATCAAGGCTGTTATATCTTCTTTTAAAAAAACACTAGTCTGTTGGAAGAGTTGAGTTTTTTTTTTGGGGGGGGAGGAGTTATTTTTAAGTACTTGCTTCTTAAGTCAAATAAAAATGGTTTTAAATTAATACATAAATAACTCTACGAGAATTACTCAATTAAGAATGTATTTTGAAGTTCTTATCCAAAACAAGTATCTTTCAACCAGGAGCCTAAATAGCTGTCGATGCATTTTCTTCAGTAAAAGAAACAGCGTAAATACGCTGCGATTTAAGGAAGGAACATGCCTCTTGCCAAATCCAGCTCATTTTCCTGGAAATGACATACGAATTAACTTTTCTGACGATTTCTAAGCAAATAATGCGGGATTTCCGAGCATCTTTCTGTCTTAAAATTCCCGTTCAACGAAAGCTTGGGATGTCCTCGCAGTCCCGCAACACCTCAAAACCCGCCACAACCTGCTTATGTCAGACCTCGAAATTCAAACATCAGTTTCCAGGGAAAACACCGGAGCCCCACACCCTCGAGCAGCCTGGCTCTTCCCTGAACCGCCGCGGGCGCTCCAACCCCACCCGACGGGCTCCCCTGGTTGGCCGTGTTCGCGGCACAGCGCGGGGGCCCCAACGCTGTCCCAGGCCCCTCAGGCTCAACTCCGGGTGGGAGAAGAGACTGTGGCTCCTAAATCTATCGCCGACGCCCAGACTTCTCCGGTGAGGCCGGCCAGTCGGCCTCAGGCCTCGGCTTCAACTCGGGAGAGACCGAGGGCTGGCGAGGCCTCACTCTCCACTACAGGGTTTGTTACCTTGTGTGCGGTTGGGGGGCAGGGCAGCGGGAAAGGGTCAGGGCAAATGAGCCCAGGGGTGGTGGTGGCGGCGGCAGTGACAGCAGCAGTAAGAAAATCTTCGCGACAGGACGACTCTGAAAAGGAAGAACTCGGCCGGCGATGAGGGGGAGGGGAGGAAAGCCGGGCGCTAGAAGAAGGAAAAGACAGAGGTGGATGAAGTCTCGCGAGAGATACAAATACTCGCGAGATGTCACTCGATTCACGTGGTTCCTCGCGCCCTCTAAGGTGGCCTTCACATTAGGGACGCGGAGTGGGCGGGTCTAGTTAGAGGGAAGTGGCGTACTTGGCCTTCGCCGGACGCAGAGCGGCGGTTCGTTGGACCTAGGTTCCGGCTTGCCGCTGGGAGTTGTTTCTTTTGGGGTTGGTGCTTTTGTGTCCTTCCTGAGGTTTCCAAACGAGTAATCGCGTGTGCCTGGGAGGTGGGAGGAATGGGGTTTAATATAGTCTTTGTACTAGATAGTTCATTCTCAAAGTGTGGGCCCTGAAGCCTCAGCATCACCTGGGAATTTATTGGACATGGAATCCTCAAGCCCAGCCCCAGACTTTCTGAACCAGAAACTCTGGGAGTGGGGTTAACAATCAGTTTCGACACGCCGTCCGGGTGATACCGATGTCCTCTCAAGTTTGAGAACTGCTTTGTATACATTACTAATAAAAACGCTAGTAACAGTGGGAATGTAATTAAATTATAGCAGAAAGAACCTATTGGAGAGCAGATTGATTTATTTAAAATTTTGTTAAAACTTGTTTGGTTTTAATTAATTAGATAAATCTCTCTTGATAGAAAATCTCTTAGTCTTGAATGTTAGCACAGTAGTATAAATACTTCCACTTACAAGGAGAAAAATATACATTAAGTATATGGTTGTGATAATACAAAACGAGTTCAGGAAGAAAACACTAGTTTGAAGTGGGAGCCAAATGGTTTCATTGATTACCCTTTTCACTACCCTTTCTTATACACATATCCGTGTGCATGTAATTTTATTACAATTTAAAAAACAATTTTACAGGAAGTGTTGTTAACAAAAAGAAAGTCCTAACATACAAAAAGGGGGCAGAAAGGAACCTTCCCGGGATGGGGTGTGAGGGTTTGTTACTGGATCCATTAAGTACACTCTCTTCTTAAATGGGTTTGTTTGAACTGTGCCAACATCTTGCTTTAGTTCTTTCTTGTTTTCTTCTGAAGGAGGCTTCCCTTTTGTTTTCTATATACACCCACGTAACTTTCATAGTGAGCAGATAACCGGTAGAGGTGGAAACTAGGCCAGGTTCGTATGACTGGGATGGCAGTGGACTTAAAAGAATTGAAAATGCAGCAGAGGGCAGCAGTGTGCTGCTAGAAGTCAGAAGGAAGACAAACTGGAAAGAATGAACTTTTGCTAAATTATAATAGAGATCTGTTTAAAATAAAATGTAGTTTTGACAACTGCTTTTATTCTAATTGTGTATTTTGAGAACGGATACCAGGAGGATCTTTTTAACAGTTGTGTAAAAATCTCAAACGAGAACTCTTCCTGAACTGCATGGATCAGAAAACAGAGAAATAGTCATAAGTTCTAGTTTTGATTTCTATACTATCTTGGTAGTTTTGTTCTCAGGATGTTTTTTTATCTGTGCAACATTGATTTATTTTAAAAGGCTATATTAAATTTTAATTCTCACAGAAAGATAGCCAGATAACATCCTAAGCCCTTTTACACATACTCATTTAATTTTCACAGTGATTTTATGTGGCATTAAAAACAAAACTAGAACAATTATAAATAAAGAACTATACTTCAATATAGGCTTTCTGACTTACCTGCTCCTTTGAAGGGTCAAAATCCACTTTCGTTATCTGAGTTTTCATGATTAAGTTTGCATCCAAACTTAATCATGTTTATTTTTCATAAAGAGCAGTATCTTAAAATGTGTAGTCCTTAAACCTGGTATTTATTTATTCAAACCTGTAAGTAAAATTTAAAGACTCGAAATTGTCGCCAAAATATATAGGTGTTTCCTCTCCTTAATAAAGAAAATTTAAATATAATTATCACCTGTGAAGATGTTCTAACCCCTCTCCCCTTTACAGGGCACAAGAGTATGTAATAAAATAATATATGTTAGTCAAATGTGAGACTGCTTTCTTTAGAGCTTTCTTTACAGCTTTTACTGTATCCTTTCCTGACTTTAAGTAGCCCCAGATTTGTTCATATTTTTTTCTATCTTGACAAATGCCTAAGGTGATGAATTAGAGATGTATGTGTAGTCATAATAACTGTTTCTTCAGTCATGTGTTTTGAATGCTTGCTTGGAGATTAGCTGCAGGGCAAGCTACTTGATTTTTTGTGCTTATTGAGAGTTTTTGGATACAGTGCATTGAATACATACTGTAGTGATATTCCGCAATGAAGTATGTAGAACTTTTCACAAACTTAATCATCTGGCCTCATATATCCTGGGATGATGTTTAGGTGGCATCATCTGTTTCAAGTTGATGGAAAAACAGCCTTAAATGTCTGTTGGTCAGTGGAGGGGCTCAGATGTTCATCATTTATAGCTATCCTGAATTGTTTACTTAAATATGTATTGTCTTGCTAGTCTTAGGATGTGCATATTTTCAGCTATTTTGTGTTTTACAGGTACCACTAAAGAACAAACTATATCACTAAAGAAAAGAAAACATGCTACTAAAAGCAGAAAATGAGACTTCTTTCGATTTGAAAATGATTATAATCTAAGGGTTTAGAAGCAAGGATCAGAAATAATAGTTCTTTAGAGTTATTCAGAAGTAGAATGTAACAACAGTACTTTAACCATACATTCTTCAGTGGTATATATTCTAGGGACAAAAAGAACCCAAACAAACCTGAAACATCACAGATTTTTTTTGTGGAAACAAAGTTGAACTTGAAACACCTTTCCAGAAAACAAAGTGCCCCCAGATTAATAAGTCAAGTCAAATGCCTGCAGAACCTAGTTTGAGGGGACTCCACTGGCCACTAAAAAGAGTAATAATTATAATAGATTATGAAAGCATTTTTTTAAATTCGTAAGTCAAGGGTAATATCTGGCTATCTTTTTATGAGAATTAAAATTTAATATAACCTTTAAAAATAAATTAATGTTGCACAGATAAAAGAATGGGGAAAGGGAGGGTTTTTTTTTCCCTTTTTGAGTAATAGTCTCCCTCTATTGCCCTGACTAGAGTGTTGTGGCGTTACAGCTCACAGTAACCTCAAGTTCTTGGTTTCAAGCAGTCCTCTTCCCTCCGTTTTTTAATTTTTAGTAGAGACAGGGTCTTGATACTGCTCAGGCTGGTCTCAAACTCCGGAGCTCAGGTAGTCTACCTACTTCGGACTCCCACAGTGCTAGAATTATAGACATGAGCCAGTGTGCCTGATGGGAGTTTTTCTTCATAGAAGAATGCCAGCCAATAAATATAGATGGAATGATAAAACTGGAAAAATCATCATTTGCAATCCTCAGTGATTCAGACAAAGGTCATAGAAGCTAAAACCTAACTGGTAAAAGGAGGAGAAAGAGAAAGGAAAAATGTTTGCACAGCGTCAAAGTGCTGCCCATATTATACATATAAACTATTACCCACCACAGATTACTTAATAAATACAAAGGGAAAATCTGTCTTACTATGGAGAAATTCAGCAATCACCAATCTAACCCACTGAACCTCACTAAGAATGCATAACCCAAATAGAATTGAGCCTTTTGACACATCTTCCAGTATACAGGAAATACAGGTGTAGAAGAAGAGGTAAAAATGACTGTGAGGGAAGAATGAGGTCCAGAATGTGGAACATTCTTTTATTAGGAAACTGGCCTAAATTTTTCAAAAGATCAGTGTCATTAAAAAGAGTGGGGGACTAGGACTGTGGCTCAAAGAAGTAGGGCGCTGGCCCCACATACCGGAGGTGATGGGTTCAAACCCGGCTCCGGCCAAAAAACTGCAAAAAAAAAAAAGAAAAGAAACAGAAAAAGGAGTGGGGGACAATTCTAGATTAAGAGACAAAAAGATGTAACAGTTGAGTACAATGGGTAAATCATGACTGGATCCTGGTTTAGAAAAATAAAGCTACAAAAATTTGGGAGACACTGGGAAATTTGAATAGGAAATCAGTATTAGATGATGCTGAATTATATTTTAATTATGGTTACTTAAGAGAATGTCTTATGCTGAGGTACTTACAAGGTTGAAGTACCATAACATATGTAACTCACCCTCAAATGGTTTGGACAAAAAAATTACATAACGTTTTATAAAACTCACATATATATGTGTATACAGTTACATGAATATATGTAGAAAGAGGAAAAGAAAATGGGGAAAAAATTATAACAGTTATTGACTCTAGATATGTATGTTCATTGTACTAGTCTTTGAACTGCTGTATGTTTCAAATTTTTCAAAAATAAAAAATACTCATAGACTGCCTAGAACACCTTTTAGAATGGTTTTAGGAGTGTGTATGTGTGTGTCTGTTTGGAAAAGCTCAGCAGATAGTTGGAGAGAATTTAGGAGTTGCAATAGCTTAACAAGCTCAAAAGTAATATAGGAGATTACAAAAGCACCTTCAAAAAAACAAAACAGTAGAAATCTGGATGGGTTAAGGCTTAAAAGGAAAGATGTGGGCAGTGAAGGCTAAACCAGTCACCAGGAGCTCTTTGAAGGCCAGGAAGGAAAGCATGATTAACATGTGAAAGAATTACTTTGACTTCCCCTCTGGCAGGAGAGAGTCCAGTGTGCCTTGTGGTCTGACGTGATAATGGGACCTTTTTTCATTCTTTGGCCCTGCTTAGCTTTCTCATATAATAGCTCAAGCATTGGTCTTAAGATGGTCTTTTAAATCATGAGTTAATTGGATTTGCCTGCATCACAGTCCTCGAAAATACCCTCCTTACCTGGGTATTTTCAACTCCCACATTCATGTCACTTATAGCTCATTTATCTTAGAAAAAAGAGGAAAAGGGTGAAATATTTCATATTACTTTTATTGCACAGTGGATAACAGAACATTTTTTAAAAGTTATTTAAACCGAATAACCATGGATGGTAGAAGATATACATTCTCAAATGTAGAGAGAAAAAAAGTTGACTTTTTTCAGAAACTACTTGACTTTTACCAAAATGAGTTTTTCTCTGTCAATACTAGTGGCCCGTAACTTGACATGATCACGTTTAGCCATTTTATTAATGTAATGCCAGCAGTTCAAAAGGAAAGCCCCGATGCAAAAAGTGGAAACCTAATAAACACTTGTATATGTTAAAAAAAAAAAAAAAGAAAAGAAAAGAAAAGCCCCTAACACTTTGAGTTTAATGCTCAAAGATTCCATTAGGGGGCAGTCAGGACACAGGCATCTTGATGTCTGATTTCCTTCCTCCCCCCCCACCCAGTGATGGACCCTGAGAGTGGAGGAACATTGCTAAGTAAATTCTGGGAGAGGTGATGGGGAAAGATAGGAAAAAATAAACAACCAAAAAAAAAAAAAAAAAAAAAAAGAAAAGAAAATTATGGCTTGCAGTACCCAAATGAAGAACCACAAGTTATCTGAACTCAACTTCCATTTTGGTTCTCATATACATGTTTTTATTTGACCTTGCTGTGATTCTTTAATACACTTTACTAATTCTTTTGTGTCCAAAGCCCTTTCGACCACTTGTAAACTGTTTGCAGCACTTTTTGGTTTTAGAATACAAGCTAGAACATAAATAGGAAGGACAGGTTATTTGCTCAAAGCCCAGTACATTTATTTAATAGGTACTTTTACACTGACACCCTCATCCTATGTAATTCCTGCTTGCAAAACGCTCTTTATGATCTTGGAAGCTTTTGTAGTTGGGGTTTCCTGGGGGAAGGACTCGAGATTTCTGTGTAAGAAGTTTTTTTGAGAGGTGAGAGGTGATGGCTGGGACAGGAAAGAGGGACATGAGCTGCTACGCAGTTGCAGTAGGGGCTCAATCAGTTCTGCAGGAGCTCTGGAGCTGGAATGGCCCTTCTGGAGCTGAGATGTCCAAGTCAAGGGGCCAGAGCTTTATACATGTATTCACCTTATTTTCAACTGGTTAGCCAATAGATTGAGTTGCCCCTTGTGAAATGGGCTGAGAGCTGTCAGCCACCAGCACTCCCAACTGCTGGGAAAATGAGAACTTCAGTCCTAAAGGGGGAATTTGGGCGAAGCACCGCAGTAACTACTCACTGTAGTGGGGAAGAAGGCATACTTCTCATGTGTCACTCTTATTTCCGGTATCTCTGACACTGCCTCTCTTGCAGAAGCACCCATATTAGAAACCGTGAAACATGGCCTTCTCTTATTTTCCTTGGGTTAATACTAATGGCATATGGCCTCAGCACTTTCTGCAGATGATATCATGTTTGTTTGAAATTGATTTCTGGTATATATTTTATGCTGCAGGAGAGATTGTGTATGGATAAACATCTCAGGTTCAAAGAATAAGCATTTCATCTGTTGATAAATACTCTGAAAATTTTTTGCACAATTGATGATTGTTTACTCCTGTATATTATCAAAAGGGATTTGAGTGAATTTTATAAAAAGGGAGAGAAAAGAAGGAATAAATGATATTTCCTGAAAATGGCCTCTTTGCCGTTTGTAAATGTATGTTGACTACAAAGGTTTTTTATTTATATTTTTGCATGACATCAGCTTCTTTTGTATTCTGTGATGCTTTTCTTAAGTTTTTGTGTTTTTTTTTCTTGTTATTTTTTTCTAGTTTCAGCTGAAGGAAACATTTGCTTCCCTTATAGTCATTTAGCTAACTGTAAAAATGCCCCAGAAGTCTTCTGGATGTATCCCTCACCTCCATTTCTTGTACTGCAGATCAGGCCATCACTGTTTCTCATTTGGTTTAAGAATGGAATTCCTTTCCTGCCATCTGTACACCACTCTTGGCTTTCTGATCCATCTTCTAGAAACACCTATCTAAGCCTGGTCACATTTACAAGTTAAAATCTCAGCTTGTTGGCCCACCACACAAGGCCATGGGTGATAAGGGCTGTGGCATTAGCACTGGCCACACCCTACACACACAGACCTGCCTTGCCACCTTTGCCCTTGGGTCTGCTCTACCTCACATGCCTTTCCCACTTCCCTGCCTGGAAGAGTGTCTTTAAAGACCATGTGCATATGGGAATTGGTGACAGCTTACCAGCTCACAGAGGTAGAGCTTGCTTCTCTCTTCTGCTCCCTTGGTATTTTTACATTTTTGTTTTTTGTTTGTTTTTGAGACAGAATCTTAAGCTGTTGCTCTGGGTAAAGTGCTATGGTGTCATAGCTAACAGCAACCTCCAACTCTTGGGCTCAAGCTATCCTCTTGCCTCAGTTTTTCTATTTTTAATAGAGATAGGGTTTCACTTTTGCTCAGGCTGGTGTTGAACTTGTTAACTCAAGCAATCCACCTGCCTCGGCCTCTCAGAGTGCTAGGTTACAGGTGTGAGCCACCACGCCTGGCCTGTTTTTACATTTTTACATTTTTTTAAGAGCAAACTGGACTGTTTAGAACTGGGCTTTTCTAGACATTATATCCCAAGGGTGGTAATCACATCTTCTTCCTCTTTGCATCTTCAACACCTGGCAAGGTGTCTGGCATTAGTAAATATTTGATAATGTGACTGTTGGACTAAATTCAATCTTCCTGAAAACACAGAGGAAGCAGATTTTCAACATAAGTGAACATTGTATTTGATTTTGGTGAGTATTCTAAAGCTTTCTTATAACTAGCATTATGATATTTCTCTAACACAGGCACATGATATTAACTTCTTTTGAAGTTTATTACCATAGTAAGATATAAGGAGGTAATGTTCTTGGCATTTTCATAAAGGAACATATTTTTGATTAATCCTAATTACAGCATATCTCTTGCAGGCAGTTGGAAGTGATTTTTATACTCGTGTGTGCTGGTAAGGGTATAAATAGGAAAAATGACCGTAATAGCTTGATTAGAAGGAATTTAATCAATGTGTCTCTGGCTTATTTTTTTCAGTGTTACTCAGTGGCTGCCTAAATTTGCGGCTTTCTCCACAGGAAAAATGAAGTAGAGACAATTAACCTGATAATCAGTAGAAGAACAAAATTTATGTAATGAAGACAAGAAAGTGCTATGGTGTATAGACATATGATCTTGTGGTTCATGTAAGTATTGAGCACAGAACTCATGTTAATTTACTTTCTTTTGCTGTGACTTATAAAGTGACCTGAGATAAGTCACTTTTCTTTTTTGTATCTTATCCTGGGAGTGGGGGCAGGGGTGATAAAAGATGGTAACATGTTTTTCTGTAGCCTCATAAGAGAAACAAATGATGTGAATATAAAAGCTGCTTCTAGCAACCCAGATGAAATGGCCATGGACTTTGTTGATTGTTATTGATGTTCTGCTTTGACTTGGGTTTTTTTCACATCACTCTCAGATATTTATTTTATGATCAAAGGGAAATATTTCAATATTCTTTACTGGCAGATGGACAGCACACTGGATAGAAATCTGGTGTTTTGTTTTGTTTTTGAGATAGAGTCTCACTCTGTCACCCTGTGTAGAGTGCCCTTGCATCATCATAGCTCACAGCAACTTCAATTTCTTGGGCTCAGGTGATAATCTTGCCTCACCTTCCCCAGTAGCTGGGACTACAGGCACCCTCCATAACAACCAGCTAGTTTTTCTACTTTTAGGAGAGACAGGGTCTCACTCTTATTTAGGCTGGTCTCGAACTCCTGAGCTCAAGTAATCTACTTGCCTCAGCCTCCCAAAGTGCCAGGATTAACAGGCATGAGCCACCATGCCCGGCCTTGGATGGGAATCTGTATTTAGTGTGGATTCTGCCTCTCACTACCTATGAAAGCTTAACTTCAGTGGCCTTCCATTTCCTTATTTTTCTTTGTAGCCCTAAAACTCTGAATCTTAAATTTATAGGAAGTCAAGAAAGTTTACATTCACTCTTCCCTGATTAATCCAGTCTATAGATAATCACTCAATCTCTCCTTCCCTTGAGTTTCTACTGTAGCATACAGTGTAAGGCTACACAGTCTAACCCCTATTAGACTCCTGATGGTGAGTTCTAGAAAGGCAGGAGTCCATGTATGAAATCCTATCCCTTCCCCACCCACGCCAGCCAAATCCCAGGTCTCTACATTTGGTGCAAGGTGACTGAAGGAAGAAATTGCATAGGAATTCTATAGTAATCTGTAAGAGCTGTATTCCCCTTTTACTTTACAGAGAAAAAGAAGGTCATTTGCAAGGATTCCTGACATACATTCCCCGCTCCAGCACACACACCTAAAGTTTACTGATGTTGATTCATCCTTGAAAAGATTGAAAAATATGACTGCATTAAAACTTAAATCAGGTCTATAACCAAAGATATCATTAAAATGTCAGACAAGCCATAGTCCATGAAAAGATATTTACAATAAAGAATTAGTAACAAGAAGAAGAATTTTTATCACCCTATATATCATTAAGAAAGTAGCTGAATAGCCTAATGGAAAAATGAAAAGAAGAAAGAGGAAGAGAAATAGATAGATGAACAGAATATTTACAAAAGAAAGAACTTTAAATGGCAAGATATATATATATATAAATACTCATGAATAATCAGGGATATTTCCAACAAAAACTAAAGCCTCTCAGATAAGATAAAATTTAAAAGTCTGGGGGGAAAAAACCAGAAAATAACAAACACAACTAATGGGAGTATATATTGTCATAACCACTCTAGAGGACAAGTTGGCATTATCTAGTAAGGTTGAAGGTGAGCATCACTAGGAGCCAGAAATTCCACTCTGAGAGAAGCTTTGGTGTATATAACAAGGAGATACATAAAAAATGTTTATTTTGATCTTATTGTTTTTAAAATTTTCCTTTCCTTTCCTTTTTCCTTTCCTTTCCTTTCCCTTTCCTTCCCTTCCCTTTCCTTTCCTTCTGACAGGGTCTTACTTTGTTGCTCAGGCTGCAGTACAATGGTACAATCATAGCTCACAGCAGCCTTGAACCCCTGGTCTCAAACAATCATCCTGCCTCAGCCTCCTGACTAGCTGAGACTACACGGGAGCCACCATGCCTGGCTAATTTTTTACTTTTTTATAGAGATGGTGTCTCACTGTGTTGCCCAGACTGATCTTGAATTCCTGGGCTCAATGATCCTCCTGCTTGTGCCTCCCAAAGTGTTGGTATTCTAGCCATGAGCCACTGCATCTAGCCATAGCTTTGATTTTAAAAATAAAAGCTTTAAAACAATGACCTGAGTGTCCATCAACAGGAAAATGAAGGGAAAAGTGTGGTATGTTTATTCAATAGAATATTAAATATTGAATATAGTGTGTTTGTTCAATATTCTATTCATCGAATACATTTATCCTATTGAATAAATATTCATGAAATGAGTGAAAATGTGTCAGCTAGAAGTACATGTGTCAAGTACATGTGTATTCTAGTTTTGGATCAATCTCAAAAACAATGTTAAACAAAAAAAAAGCAAATCATAGGATAATATGCACAATAGGAGGCTATATCTACACATTTTTAAGTCATGTAGACATACTTCATAGTGTTTGTGGGATGAAAAATACAAAATTCATAACACAAACATTGTGTATAATCATTTGTACCCATATGAAAATTTTAAAAATTAAATAAAAAAAGAAAAATACCAAATTCAGGGTAGTGGTTGTGTTTGGGGAAGAAGGAGGGGCACTGGGATCAAATGATGATACTATAGCTAGCTTTTTCACTGTGTCTATAATACTTGATTTCTTCAATAGTATGTTTGATATGTCAAAATTTTATAGAGTTCTCCACGTATTTATTGAAAAATAGGTAAGTTTTATACAGGCCACTTTTGTAACCCTTAGGAAAAGCCATGCTCTCCTTCAGCAAATGTGATACCACAGAGGCATAGCTCAGATGCTACATTAGTAAAAAGGTGCTTCTTCCTCCAGGTGGACACAGCCCCTCATCAGGCTATGACTTGGAGAACAGAATGGCCCTCTCACCCAGGAGTCAGTATGCGTGGCACAACAGGACATAACAATGCGATCATCTATAGTAGCCCTGACTCTGTACATGGAGCAGTTGCTTCCTCCCTCCCTTTCTTGCATCTCAGAGTGAAGGCTCCTTCCTCTTGTCTAAGGCAAACCCCTCCAGCTGGGCTGACTTCATCTCCTCCACATTCCTCTCTGCTTACTCCCTCATTCCTGCAGCTTCAGCCTTGCTTCCCTTCTAACCCTTTCTCCCAGCCTTTGACCTGTGTTTCTACTTACTGCATGTCTCACTGTGGCCTGGCTTCCTCTTCTATATCACTGAGATGACTGTCACTCACACTGTCAGCAGGGCCCTCCTAACTCCTAAAGGCAGAGAAGCCACTCTGCAGTTCTCACCTCACTTTATCTTTGCAATATTTGTCATCTTCCCTATGGAAACAATGGGAGGCTTCTGTGTCATTATCCTCTGCTGGCTTTTCTCCCTTTGGCTGCTGGGACCCTTGTCTATTTTATAGGTTCTTGTTCTACCACATTGCCTGTGAATGTTAGTGTTCCTCACCCAGGTTAGCTTCAACATTCACTTAACAGATATTTATGGAACACCCATTCCACGCTGGCCTCTTTTCTCTGTTCTAGGGATAAAGTAGTGAAGAGACCCTGCCCTTGTGGAGCTCACACTCTAGTGAAGGAAGACAGCAATGATTTAAAATCAGATCTGTAATAGTTACATGGTGATAAGTGCTAGGGGGAAGAATAAAGGAGAGTGAGGAGATCAGTAAAGCAAAAGGAGGGCATGGGTTGTATTCACTTTATAGCATAGGGTCAGGAAAGCCTCACTGAAAGTTGACTCTGGGGCTGAGACCTGGAGGGAATAGGAATTGTGAACCAAGTAGATGTCTGGTGGAAGACCATTTTGTATAGAGGAAATAGAAATGCAAAGATTTTGAGGTAGGAGTATTGCCCATTTGGATACGTTGAGTTTAAAGTGCTTATGCATTCAAGTGGAAATAATCAAGGCAGTTGGGAAAAAATAAGTGTATGCTGTCTATTAGAGATCAACATAGAGATATAAAGTGGCTACTTGAATTTATTCAACAAATATTTGTTGAGCATCTGGAATTCTATCTCTGTTAATAGCAGAGTAATTCATATTCAATTAACCCTTCTGAAAATGACAATTATAGAAATTAAAATTTTAAAAATAACCTAAAGGCATTAAAGAGTGTCCAAAAAGAGTTGACAGTTGGAAAAAGTGATGACACTGGATAAATTTCCTGGTTTGCCTGTTTTTTATTGACTTTTGCCTGAAGGCAGGCCCCAGTCAGCTCCAAGATAAGATAGTCAGAATTTGGATAGAAATCCATGGTTTTGATTATTGATATGAAGAATTAGAAGACAGAATTTGAGGCTATCACTACAAAATGGTTGTGGTGGTGGGTATTCTAGAAAGGAGAGAACCACAGAAGAGAAGCCCCAGATTCTGTGTATAAACTTTTCCTAAATCTCTGGCTTACTGCTGAATTATACACATGTGGGGCAGATGTCAAGCAGCCCAGCTAATAGCAAAAGAACTAAACAGAAATTTCAATGTCTGAACACCATAGAGGATAAAAAGTTTAGAGTTTAGCTACATTAACTGTTTAGTAAAACAAAAAATTAAAATGTGTTCAGAGAAACATAACAGAAACCAGTCTCTTATGTGTAGGTCACAATTCAAAATTATGAAACCAGAAAATTTTGATCAATATTCAAGAGAAAAGGCACTCAATGGAGACTTAACCCGAAGATGATGCAAAATTTGGAATTGGAATACAATTATTTTAAACTAGGTATTATAATTCTGCTCAAGGACATAAATTTAAAAAATGTTCATAATGAATGAACAGAGAGGAAACCTCAGCAGAAGAAGAGAAACTACAAAAAAGGAACTTAAAGGCAATTCTAAAAGTAAAAAATACAATACGTAAAATTAACAATTCACTCAACGAGTTAACGGAAGATTGCAGATGGCTGGTGAATAAACTTGAAGAGAGATCAATAGAAATGATCAGAATCATGTAAACATGAAAGAGGTAAGTTTACCTCTTTCATGTTTACATGGATGGAGTTGGAACATCTTCTTAGTGAAGTATCTGAAGAATGGAAGAAAATGCAGCCAATGTACTCAGCTCTACTATGAAACTAATCTATGGCTTTCACATGAAAGCTATAACCCAGTTACAATTGAATTTCTTTCTCTTTGCACGGGCTGTGCCTTTGGCCTGGATAGGTGCTTTTTATCTTATCTGTTCCTTTGCCCCTCACGTTTGCTATTTTAGGA